>ML855259.1:0-14711 GCA_009831015.1 Picea engelmannii | reverse complement strand
ACATTATGGAGATCAAAGAATTGTTCCATCTGAAGTATCCATGTGATTGGGTCCTTGCCATCAAACTTCCTCATATCAATCTTAGGAACGTGGTTGGTCTTCAAACCAAAGTTGGAGTTTCTCCATTCTTCATTCACCTTCCTGGTGTCCTCATCATGAATTTTATGGGATGCATTTTCACTTTTAGGTGTCTTCTCTGTTATGAAATTTTTCAATACTTCCATGATCTCCCCTTTTAAACCATCCATCTTAGTATCCAACATAGCTTCCATTGAATCCATCTTCTTTTGTAGTTCATATATGTCCCTACACATTTCTTCACCTTCATCAAGAGTCCAAGTAGGATTTTCTGGAGGCTTATTTGGTGTACAAGTTCGCTTTTTTGGTGGCATGTTGGCCAAGTATCACTTTTGAACCTTAATTTTGAGGTGGTTCTGCTAGAAAATATTTCTTCTATTATATCTCCCAAGTTTTGGCCCTTCTGGGTATGAAAATTTATTTTATGTAGTTCTATGATATTTCTTCTCTGCAATTCCATAGGTCTGATCAAAATTGGATGTGCCAAGTGGAATTTATGGTAACTTCCCCACAACTTGCTAATTTTTGTCCTTTCCAGGAGATCTCACTTGTATAGCATGCCCCGCAAAAAATATTTAATATAAAATTATGAAACTCACACAAGAAATACTACAGACTGTCCATGATCTAATGAAACTAGTCCCACTCAATTTGGATACTCTAGGAAGAAGTTATGATTGTTTTACCTGGAACACCTTCTTGAGACTAGTCAATAGGATTAGTCAGATACCCTATCTTACACAGGGTGTATATAAAAATTTATGATGACCCAGAAGCTGAACCTTTTACCACGGATACCTTACTAATTTTTGTAAGTAGAATCCAGAGTTCAGGGTATGAAACGTTACATAAAAATTTTTATAGCAAAAATTCTGCAATGGATCATTTCAGGATGATTCCAGAACCCTATCTTGTACAGGATGTATCTCCGAAATTATAAGGCCTTAGGAGATGAATTTTGAACCCATCGTATCTTGATCCATCTAATAAATATACTCCAAGCCATTCCTTTTCAAACATTGTAGAAATATAGTTATAGTGAAAATTCCATGGTGTCTTAGATGTAGTAGCGAAACCCCAAGACCTTGAGCTCTGATACCATATGTTAAGAACCAAATATCAATATAGCATAGAAAAACCTCAGAAAAAGTACACAACGCCTAAAAAAAGAGATAATTTTAGATAATAAGCCTCTTCGAGGGGGCAACCTCCTTTTACCCCATTTAAAATGTTCAAGTACAAGATGATTCAAAATGAAAATGTCTCCTTGGTATATATAGGAGACTAGGAGGTATAATTACAACTAATGGCCTAAAGCTGACATAAATAAAATAAAATTACTAATATAATATGCCCCAATTAAGGGGTAATGAGCCAATATTAGGGCTTAACAATTCTTCTCTTTATCCACCAACCCTCATGGAAAGTTTGTTTTTCACTCTACAACCAAGAGCATTCCCATCTTCTCCTTTTTCCTTTTCTTACGATTTGCAGAAAAATTCGAATCTTTGATACCACTTGACACAAACCCCCTACCTCGACAGGGTCCGTCGACCTCCCAGTCAAATATCGTTCCAATTCTCTCCCTCGAGTTGGACTAGCTCTTCGATTCCTTGCTAGAATCCTACAAACAAATATCCATAGCTCCTTTTATGAAACTCACCCTGTGCTAAAAAGCACCATGTGTGAGCCTCACCTCCACATGACCACGGGCTATGACTACTTTCCTACACAAAAGGCATGTCATGATTTTGTGTGTCAGAACTTTGTGAGTGAGCAAACCCTGACTCCCCGACTCCCGAACTTTGAAAAGGGATTAATGGATGTTAGGTCCCTTCCTTATATCCACTCATGTGACCATCAGCTATGACCTAGGGTTAATCCTTTGAGTGTGTTAGGATTTCACATATCGGGAACTCCCGATGTGATTCACCTCCATTCTCTCGACTCCCGAAATGCTAATACTTCGAAGTGCCAAATCGACGGTCTTGATTTACCCTGTGATCTGATAGCTCAGATCTCCTTTTCGTGTATTGAGACTTCACGTATCGTGAACTCGAGAGACTTCTCACCTTCATCTTTCGATCCCTGATATCCCAAAATTCTCCCTAGACAATCAATGGTCTACGCTTTATCCTTGATCGGTGGTTGTGATCAAATTGTGAAATTGGACCTCGTGAGTTCTCACAAGTCTTCCCTTTGACTTCTTCGATGTGCGAGTCAGTGAAATGTTGATCTGCTGCCTCGCGTCCATGTCGATGGTTGATCCTGATGATGTTGAGACTTCACAACTTCACAAAGCCTCTCTCTTATACAACTCCAAAGGGTTAAACCTCGTACACTCCCTCCGGATCCAACGATTTTTGGTCCACGCGCTTCTAGATTTGACGAAAGAGATATGTTTCCTCCTGCGATCGCTTCTCATTGTCTGTATGTGGTTTCCAATGGTCCAGATATTTTCCTCTTCTCGATTCAATGACAATTGTCTCTCCTCCTCCTGAGCTTTGGCTTTCTCACTCTGAAACCTCAAAGGATTTCTCAATCTCTGCAACTCTTTGCAGGATCCTTGCACACTATTGTGCTATCCTTTCTGAGCTTTTTAGTGGCTTGGACCTTCAAGTGTCTCGATCTATTTCTCCTTTCTATTGGAACTTTGTGTGCAAAATCACTATTCCTCCTGAGCTTATGAACTTGAAATAGTTCTCTCTGCGCATACTCCTTCCACAGGTCTTCCTTCCAGAGTATTCAACAACTCTGTTTTCCTCCTTGAGCTTCAACTTCTCGGACCTCAAAGGTCTTTGTCCCTTTCACTTCCCTAAGGGATATAAGTGCCCTCCTGGCAACTTCTTCTCAAGCACACCTTGCTGAGCCTATAGATTGTTCAACAAATCTGTGATTGTCTTCTCCTGGACACTTCTCTTCTCATAGAACTTGAAATAGAGTTCCTCCATGAACTGCTTGAACACACTAAATTCCCACCTGGAAAAGCTTCACAGAATCCTTAGAAATTATGTCTTCTCTCTATTCCATCCTCTGCATAGTCTTTCCTCCAAGGTGTTTAGTAACCTTGAGGTTCTCCTTTGATTTTATGATTCCTCTGGTGTTCCCTCTTGGAACATATTTTCCTGAATTCAACAAAGAACTCAGATGTTCACACTTGCATTGGCTCACAGAGTCCTCAACACTCTATCATGTAACCCCTTGCATTAATCCATAAAGAACCTAGACTGAAATCAGAAAAATCTCAGACAGAGGATTTTGTCTATCCCTGTAGATGGAACCTTTCACATACATCTACAACATATGAATACAAACATATAAAAGAAATTCATTCAAAATACACATAAACACCTAAAGATTCTCATGAAGGAAAAATTGCTCTTTGTATTAATCTCAGAATGCATGTTTACAATGTGTACAAAAGCTCGAATTGCAACAGAGTCTTGGCCCTCCTCTCTTCTCTCTAATCTATCTTATAATCTATCTGCCTCTCTCCCTAATGAATCTAGATACAAAGATCTTTTATACCAAAAAGCGCTCCTCGATCTCTTCCCTCCAAGCTATCTACTCTCATTAATTTACAATGAATTACATTCAATGGTTGTCTAGTCCAAATCAGATCTAGATCTTATCATCCTATCAACCATTAAAGGTGACTCTATCTACTATCTGCACAAAGGCATCGATTTGGCTCTTGCAACCTTACAAACATTTAATTACATTCTAACATTTAAAATGAGAGAGATGGTGCCTCTCCCTTCCTTGAATGCACACTTGATCTGCTGTCTAGCTGGCGCGCTGTTGGGTTGGAGCGATGCTCCTACATCATAATTATAGATCACAATTCTTGGTGAAAAAATGAAAGTATGTTCTTTGTCCAAGGGAGAATATCTTGCTACCAAAAAAAGAGAATGTATATCATGTCCCCTCTTTTTCGAATATTTGAATTTTTTCTCTTTTTCAAAGATTTAACGAGCTTGAAAAAAAAAAATAATGCTATGTTACAAAGGAGGAACGAGTGTTGTGAACAATCAAACTAGTACCAAGAACATGGAAAATACTAATTCTCGGTGCAAGGAGACATGTGCAAGATAAGGACACTTAGGAAAATTCCTCCATGGGTCAAGGTGTCAGATTACAAGGGAAAAGATTGCTACAAGGCTTGCATTTAACGAATGATTTGAAAGTTCAGTTAATAGAAACATGAAGCCGACATTAGGACAAATATGAAAGTATGAGACAAGAAATACAATTAAATATGACACAACATGACTCCTTCTATGTGAAGTTTTACGATCCCAGAGAAGGTAAGCTCAGTGTTTTTTCATTTCTAGAGAGTCTGAAAAACATTAAAAGAAGACTCCAGAGTGTTCATTTTTCATAACTAGTCCAGTCGGTTTGAAAAATGGTTAAACCTATACCGAAAGGATGTCTCTTCAAAAAAAAATTAACGAGTGTGATTGAGACAAGAACAATCGACTGTCTTTTCAATTTTAAGGAGTCTGAAAAGAGCTTAACTATGGACTCACAACCTTTTTCTAAGTTTAGTCTCCTTAGCCCAAAAAATTATGAAATATAACTCGGGAGAACTCTCCTAGTGAGACAAGTCTCCCAAGGCATACCTTTTTCCTGGATAATATATTGGCTGGAAAAAGGGTTAAAATTATTCCAAATGGATGTTCTTTCTAGACCAATTAACGAGTGTGAAAGGAACAATGTCACTCGATAATATTTTCATATTTAGGGAGTCTAGAAAGAGCTTAAATATGGACTTTGAGGGGGTTCCTTTTTTGTGAGTAATCTCCAAGTCCCAAAGAAGAGATAAAACAAAACCAAGGAGAATGTCCCTTTTTCAAAAATTTAGTTCCTTGAGCCTAAAAAAGAGATAAATCAAAACCAAGGAGAATGTCGCTTTTCAAAAATTTAGTCCCTCGGGCCTGAAAAAGGGTTAAACTTACACCTGAGAATATTATGCTAGTGAACCGAAGCTCCTAGGGCATACCTTTATTACCAAATTAACCTTCCAGACCAAAAAATGGGTAAATTATCAGTCAATAGATGTTCCTTTAAATTTGAGTTTGGCGAGTGTGAAGGGAAACAAGATCGCAGGACAATTTTTTCAATTTTAGAGTGTCTGAAAAGGGCTTAAAGAGGACTCCAAGGGGGCTTCTTTTCTCAAGTAATCCAAAATATATTGAAAATAATAAATAATCTTTCGTTGGATGTTTCTTTCAAAATTTAAATGATCCCGAAGGACAACAAACTATGCTCATGGGGAGTCCCTCGGGTAAAAGCCAAAAAAGATGAAGAAGAGTGAGGATTCAAAACGCAATTATGGACACCAAAATTCACAACATGGACACCAAAATGCAGCAAAGCATATACCTAGGGAATCCATGTAGAGAAAGGCTCTACCACCTAACTACGATACTTCTAAAGCAATAAAGAAGGTTTTGTGTCACACTCCAGTGGGATTGATCCTATGAAAAAGTGGAAAAGTCAACAATATGCAGGATGCAAGCTGTTGAAAACCTAACTTATATGTAAATGTTGAAAAACTACTTTCACCATGGGATGATATAAGTGTAACCCATCTTAAGAAAACACCGAACTAAAAGAAGAAGTTCATTAGAATGACCCAAATATATATCAAAAGGGAATTCAAGTAGCTACCAATCCAAGAAAGGGGAAAAAAGGGACCAAATTAGAGCCAAAAGGGACAAAAAATTCTATAAATAGAGGTGGAAAATTCATTTTAACCATTGCAATTTGGAAAATAACCAAAAAGGTAAAAAACTCTCCTCCTAAAAATGTGAATTCGAGCTAGGGTGGATGAAAAATCCTCACACTTAGACCAAGTAAGTACAAACAACCTTCTTGTTAATTTTCAATCATCCTTGCAAGGCATGCACCCTTGTAAAAGGGTTAGTCCTATGTGTACACATGCTTTCCATGCCCAACACACATATATACATGGGAAAAGTAACACTTATGCCACGTACATACGCGATTGTCTTAACGACATCCTGCGTACACCTCAGTTAATAATAATAATAAAAAATGAAACAAGGGCTAATCCTCTCCAAAAATTGTGCAAAAGGATGGATGTCCATTGGCAAGAAAGGGAACACAAGGAATTAGATGTCCTAGTGGAGGAGGATCTCAGGGATATTGCCATGTTTAAACAATGTGGTATGTGGAAATTCTTCTAGTGTTTATTCGTGAGGGCACAACCTAGACTATTAAACCATGTTATAGAGTAATGGAATCCAGATGTAGAGGCGTTCATGTTGGAAGGTCATTCACTAACTTCAATGATGGAGGACATATACTTTTTCACTGACCTCTCCAGGAGGGGGGAACTAATAAATTTGAGGACCTTTCCTCCAGGGCCATACAACATAGAGGACTATATTGGTATGTACGGTGAGGCAGGCACTGAGAAAGTAGGATATCAAGTTTCGATACACAATATTACTAGTCTCATTCTCTGGATAGTGTTATTCATGATTGGGCATATTACGAGATCCGTAGCACTTCACCAGGCTTCTCATGCATAGATGCATTGTGCAGTTCAGTGCTTGGATACCACTATTTTTTATTGGAGCACTACCATGCTTACATGCATGAAGAAACAAGTCACCAACTGTTGCAGAAGAACAAACAATAACTTTAGGTTCATGACTATATTATGCATTTTATTCATTGAGAGAGTTCTTATCCTTAGCCCAAGGGAGACAATATGAGGCTATATTTCCTCCTTTCCGACATTATGTAGGTGGGCATTTTTATTTCCTAGATAGGGTGCAAAGAGGGTCCAAGAGGCCTTTGATGACAAATATTTTGATTGGTGGGTCTGTCAGATTCTAGTGATAGAGGACTACCCATATGGAGGGATTAGTTTCCTGAGGGATCCTTATATTCCCATGCCCCCTAGAGAGGAGCTCAAAGAGATAGGTAAACACTTTTTAAAATTTATTTAATCTTTTAAAATTTTTTAAATAGTATCCCTTTTATGTAATGTCAAAGTACTGACTCAAATATGTGCTATATACATATGTGGGACCAGTGCGACCAACTGAGTTTTATATAACTAGGCCTTGTCCTCGACCAGAGGTTGAACCGAGAAGAGTAGGAGGACCAACAGTTGCAGGAGAACCCCCAACCAGAGAGGTTGAGAGAGTACTACATCAAGTAGAGAGGAACCTGATGACACTCACTCATGTAGTACCGATGGAAGAGATAGAGGACCTTCCCCGACCATGCGACCACATGTATTAGGGGTTCCCAGGACTTGGGTCCAGTTGGTCTGACATCTTTCAAACTTTGTAGTTCATTACAGTAGGGACAATAGGCCAATACCATAGTTAGTTTTGGACCACACATGTGATGAGGGAACGTTTTGTAGTATTTATTGAGGGCTTGAGCCTAATGATGTATACTAGCTCTATTTGAGGATTTATGGCCCACTTTGTACTCTTGACATTAATTTTGGGATATATTATATATATATATTTTCCTTATGAATAAACATTTTGTACAAATGTATTTTACATGTGTATCTGTTTGTTTCTACTTTTATGTATGAAAAACATGCCAATCTAGTACTTGATTAGCCAATGTATCAGTTAGTTGATTAGATCTTCTAGGAACATGAATATAAGTAATATAATC
The DNA here is from genome assembly GCA_009831015.1 of Picea engelmannii. Classification (NCBI taxonomy): domain Eukaryota; kingdom Viridiplantae; phylum Streptophyta; class Pinopsida; order Pinales; family Pinaceae; genus Picea; species Picea engelmannii. The sequence goes on along the minus strand of ML855259.1, from coordinate 6,959 downwards.
AAAGTAATGTTCTAAGAGATGTAATCTAAGGAATCATCGGTGAAGGGTGGGATCATAAACATGGTATATCCCGTTTAACTGAGACACGACCAGTTGAGCATCCAGATAAACTTGGAGGCGAGAAATACCATCTGAAAAGGCTTCATGTAGTAACTCTATTACTGCACTGTACTCAGAAACATTATTGGTTGATTCACCTAGAAAAATACCTCTAGAACACATGAACTGACCAAAAGGTGTAAAAATAACCCAAGTTGTTGAAGAAATCCTTTGAGCGTGTCGGATAACACCATCCACGAAACCAACATAGACTTCAGATTCACTTGACATATGCCACAATGAAAAGAAAACACAATAGCTAAACATCCATAAAACAAAAGACAAGACTATATAAAAAAATATACATATATAGAAGAATTCACGCTCAAGCGACCGACCTAAGTGTAATACTTCTTAAGGTAGAGCCCATTTCTAGGCTTCGATAAAGTGTTACCCTCGAAATCAACTAGACGATAAGCACCCTTTTCTAAGACTTCTTTCACAATGAAAGGTTTGAACCACATAGGTTTGAACTTGCCTGCCCCCAAGGGATATTTGTCTTGGTCGTAGACTAGGAAAAGATCACCTTCAGAGAAAATCAAGGGGTGGATAGACCAATCATACTGACACTTGACGTGTTGTTTGTGAGCCTCATTAGCCAAGGCTACATCTCAACACTTGTCATTGAGCTTCTTGAGATATAAAAGACATTCTTCAAATGGTCCAGTGTCGGGCAATAATTCCACTGCCAAATTAAGAGAAGGGATTTGACATTTAATGGGAAATACATCCTCTAGCCCATATATGATTTAAAAAGGAAAAAATCCAATAGACGTTTTGACTAATGTTAGATAAGCCCAAAGTTATGAGTACAACATCAAATTCTAATTTGACTTGGCCGAATTAATCGTTCACTGCAAAATATTATTGAGAGACTTATTAACAGCCTCTACCTGACCATTCACGTGTGGGTAGTAAGGTGAAGAATGTTCCTATTTAAACCCTAGTTTTGATGTTAATTCAAACATCATTTTTTTCTACAAGTGACTTTCATGATCAGTGACAATATCCTTTGAAATACCAAACTTAACTACAATTTGGTTGAAAACTAAAAGGGAAGTTGTTTCCCCATCATTGTTGAATGTCGGCATAGCTTCGGCCCACTTCGTAAAGTAGTCTACTGCTACGATGATATAACGATTCCCCCTAGTTGAAACTTGGTGACATGTAGTGAAATCCATCCCCCACTCGATGAAGGGACCGACGACAATAACTGGGAACCTGGGAGTTGGGTGTGCCCACACATTCCGAGAGAATATATGGCACGAGTGACACTTCTTGAATGCCTCTACACAATATTTGATTAATGAGGGCCAAAGGTATCCAATGTGAAGAATATTTTGGGTTGTTTCCAGCCCAGATAGATGACCTCCACATGATCCTATGTGATAGTCATTTAAAAAAATATTTTATTCTTCATGAGTGAGACATTGACGGAGAATGCAATCCATGCCTCGACGATATAATTTTTTTATCGGGGATAATATAGTTTCGCGCTTGGTGGTGTATTCGTCGATGCTCATCACAAGAATAATAAGACGGGCACTTAAAATTTTAAAGATACAGAAGCATATCTCCATACCATGGGTTTGATGATGAGATAAGACAAAGATCTTCATTGCTTAGTGACTCTTCGAGTGAAATATCGCCACTTTCAACCGAAAGTTTCGAGATTAGTTCAACAAAGACCAAGGACTTTTTATATTTCTTTGAGTCAAAATCCAAGTCAAACTCTTGCAGGATGACTATCCATCGACTGAATTTCCCATCGATAACACATTGTGTTAACACATATTGAAAAGGGTTGATGATGACTACGACGATGGTCTTGTGAAGTAAAATATAATGACAGAACCGTTGGACATCGTGAAACGATTCCAAAGAGAGTTTCTCAAGATGTGTGTAGTTGAGTTTCGATCCAACCAGGCCTAGGCCAATATAGTATATGACATGCTCTTTGAGCGTGTCATCCTCTTGGACCAAGACCATGCCGATAATAGACTTTGTGGCAGCCAAATACAACAAGAAATCCTTTCCATAATCTGGAGGACTAAGTAGAGGAATAGACGTTAGAGCGCATTTCAACACTTCCAAAGAGAGTTGAGTCACTTCATCCCAACAGAATGGGACCCATTTTTTCAAGAGACAAATGAACCCTTTAGTAATCTCGGATTAGTTAGCAAACAAACGCCGAAGAAAATTGGATTTCCCTTGTAGAATCTGAAGCTTTGGGATTGTGTGTGGGGAAGGAAATTGAAATATTTCCTCAACCTTCAAGGGATTGACCATGATCCCTCTAGTTGACATAATAAAACCTAAATATTGTTGATATGTCACACAAAAGCCACACTTGTTTGGATTTAGGTGAATCCGATAGTAGCCACACCTCTCAAAGATAATTCATAAATTGGTGGGATGATCGAATCTCTTTTGATAACTTGATGCCAGATCATCGAGATATTCCTCGAATATATGTTTGAGGTCGTGGAAAGAAAATGAGATGGCCCACTAAAAACTGGCTCCAACATTATTAAGGCCGAAAATCATTTTTCTATATACGAATGTACCCCAAGGACAAATAAAAGTCATTTTATGTTGGTCCTCAAGCTTGATATGAATTTGATTGTACCTAGAAAAACCATCCATGAAAGAAAAGACCTCACAACCTATGCATTCATTGACAATGTGGTCAATAAATGGGGTTGGAAAATTTCCTTTTGGGAAAGCTTTGTTCTAGTGGAAAAATTCCATACATATGCGGATCATACCTTGCTTCTTGTTGACAGGAAAAAGGTTCGATACCCATTTTGTCAATTACACGAGATAGATGAAACCAACTTTGATGAGTTTCTCTACTTCACCCTTTATCGTCGCTTCCTTGGGAGGATTGACCGAGTGAAGATTTTGCCAGAAAGGATTAACATTAGAGTAATTTGTGATCTTCTTTTCTACAATGTGTGGATCAATGCCTAGAATCTCCTCATAAGACCAAAAAAACATGTCCTGAAAATATTTAAACCATTGAGTGTAGATTTGAATCTCTTCAGGAGAACAATCTTCCATGACAAAGACATTTTCCATGATGCCAGGGATTCTAGAGATGTTGATAGAAATTGTTTCATCTATACTTTCCATGTTTCCCTCGACATATATTCCATGCATGGCTAGAGGGTTAACAAGAAAAGGGGCATCTCCATTCATGGTTGTAATGAAATCTCATGCCTCTATTCTCTTGAGATCAGGTAAGAAATACAATTTGTTGTGAATATCGTCCCAAGGTCTTTCTGGACCATTCATTTTCTCTAGGATCACCTCGTCAGAGGGAAAGACTAAATCCAAAGGGTTGTAAGTAGTGAGAGAGTATTGAGACCAAATGGGATCAAGAACAGGGTCTAGCTCCTATGGGGGAGCCAGATTAGGGTTGGTATATTCTTACTAGACAATATTGTATGCAACCTCAACAACAAATAAGGGCATGGCCATTCCAAGGTTCCTTATCCCTTCCATCGAAGAAAATGGGGAAGGTAAAGTCCATGGGTCGTTAAAGTAACTAGTTCTAAAAGACATGACTTGAAATATTGCATCCTTCGACTGGTTGGGGACAGTCGAAACAAAAATAAAATCGTTGGCATGTGACAGATAATCAAAAGTCCCCATTCAATATGGAAACAATCTGACACCTAGTTGACAATACCTGGTTGTGGATTATCAATAATCAGGATTGTGCATTCACCTGATGAAGGGTCAGGATAGGAGAAGGATAATTGATCAACGATTATGATCCAACCTTAGTGAGGAAAACATAAGACATGAAAAATGGTGGATACAATTGATTTCATAGTATAGTAGGTCCAACTCTGTCCAAACAAAACATTGTAGTCGAGAGGCACATCGACTACTTATATTTTGATGCATAAAGTTTTTCCCTCCAACTGCATGGGGAAAGAGGGAATTATTCCATGTGGTCTAAAAGGTAAACCGTCAAACACAGTTAGAAACATGGGAAATGGAGACAACTTAGGTTGGTCGATGGCCTTCCAACATGCCAACGACATCACGCAAGTAGAGGCACCCACATCCACCCCTGTATGGAAAATGTTTTGTGTCAACGATTTCATGGTGTACACCACTACTATCTGAAAAGCGACATGGTGAGGAAGACGAGGTTTATGGTCAGTAGGGTAAAAAAAAAAAAATTCCTGAGTTGGTGGTCTTGAATGCTCCCAAGGAGGAAAACAATGCTTTCCTCTATGATGGGAAACTCTAGAGGACCTCTAGAGCGGACTTTGCACAAGGCATTTGTCCCAGATCCTCCATGATGGAGTAATTCTAAGTATCCCTTTAATTTGGGTTGTGAGAATCCCTTTTTAACACACCCTTAGGTATGTGAGTCATCATTTATCCCAACGTCTTCTCAATTTGAAGAGGAGGTAGTGGGTTAGAGGCTTCTTTTCCCTTCTCAATAGATTTCAACATTATGTAGTTATGAGACCTAGTATGTATATTAGCTTTGAGTTTCATCATATAAATGCTTGCGGCCCCGTTGATATTATTGGGCATGGGGGCTATGTGATTTCCCCCAGGCACGATCATGGATGAGGAAGTTTGAACCATGTTTTTCCCTTGTTGAAAAGGGTTTGTTAACACGAGAGGTTGCTAATGTGCCAATAGATTTTGGGATACCTCAAGATGAGGGCATTGGTGATTCAAGTGGTCGTCCATGCAAAGCTAACATAGAAACTTCACCTTAGTCTTTTTGTTTTTTCCCTCGCCAACATTATTTACGACCTTATTATCCCCCTTACCCTTCTTGTTTCTAGGTTTCCTATTTCCCTCATTTTGTTGGTTACCCTTGGGATTTTTCAATTGCACACTTTGTGCATATGATGTTTGGGTTAAGGGGGAAATAGAACTAGGAGTTTGGCTAGCCATGGTATGTTGAATATATAATTGATAAAATTGATTAGACAACTGATCTATAGACTTACTACGTGTTGAGCCTACTATATCATCGTTGTGAGGCCTAGAATTCTGTTTGGTCTTGTCGAATGTCGACTGTGGTGCATCAAGTAGGATATCATATAACATACCAGATTGAGAGTAAATCAAGTCCAGTTGTTGGGCTCTCATGATAGAATCTTCTTTGGAAAAAACTTTGGATGTCATGACATATTTGGATACACAAGGTACCAAGGACTTGAGGAACCACTCGAGAAAAAATGGGGGAAGAACCTTAACTTTGATCGAACTCTTTTTCTGTTGCCATTCTTGGATGTGATCTGAGATATGGTCAACTTTCGTTTGCTCGAAGATGGCCAACAACTGAGTGCTGACATCATATCTTACTGGTAGTTGTAAATGGTTTAAGAAAACCATATCTAGGTTGTTAAAGTAAGATTACTTCATGATATCGAGCTCTATATACCATTTCAAGACACCCCTTATAAGAGTGTGTTGAAAGAAATGCAACTGGACAAAATCTTCCTTTAACAAGTTGGATGAGAAACATAAGTTAAAGGTTGTCACATGATCACCAGGGTCTTCACTAGGCTCTCCTTCAAACTTAGGGATGTTCGAGGACAACTGAGTCAACATGTGGGGGCAACGCAGATCATGACAGATCAGGTCATTCAAAATTCTTGAAAATTCTACAAAATGAAGAGTTTTGAGAAAAGGTAGTCTCGGTTGTGGTGGATTTACATGAAAAGAGGGGCCTGGATTTTGAGTGGCATCAAGTTTCTAGGAAAAGATTGAATGTTGGTGTTATAGAACAATTCCCCTGTGGACAAGTGAATCTTCCCTTGGATATACCCCTAATAGCAAGACATAAAAATGCAATTTGACACTAACATCCCTTTGAATTTTAGTTTAACTAATCAGAAAGAGAGAGAGGGAGAAAAATGTGATGCACCTTATTTCAAAAATTTTCCTCATTGCTTCCAATCTGAATTCGATCTCAAAAAGCCTTAGAAAAACTTGACACTTGCAATGCAGTGGAAAACAAAGAGAAACAAAGAACTCCTACTCTACAAGATTAGATTAAACAAATCCATCTACAAAGATCAAAAGAACAGTAGACAAGCGCATGCAATAATACACAAGATTGAAAGGAATGGACAAGTATATTGATGATAACTTTAAATAGATACTTACAATCATGGATGGTGTTGCAACAACTTCTCCAACTCCTCCTCGTCCAACCCCTTTCTCGAAATATCCACGACTAGAATGAAAATGCTTTTGTTTATTATTTTCCTCTCTTGTTCACCATGAGAATGGCCCCATTTATAGGATTTGGGAGGCCCAACCACCTTGGTTATATTTGGGATTAGTTGAGTATATTACTCCATTAGTTGTGATATCTCCCTTAGATGCATCCTAAGGGTTATATTTGAGGCAAACCAACATGAATCATCCATAGTTGTTCTTTAGAGAAAAAGGGGATTTCTTATCAAGATTTTCTCAACCAATTAGGCGCTCCTTTACAATGGGAAACATAGTGCTACAACAGTCCCTTCTAGATAGACAATGAGTGCTAGTGATCCCTGTATATGAGTAGGGAAGCGTTGATCTTCCAAAAATTGTCAAGATGACCAATTATCATAGATAAACACTTTGTTCTAACTGTAAAATGATGGGGATTCTTCTCCTAACATGTTTTAGGAGTCATATCAAGAGTTATCATGGTGTCGTTCATGATGTGACACTTACATGGTGAAAATGTGACACTTGCAACAAAATTTCTACATTTAGGACAATGAGAATGTGATATTATAGAAGTGAGGAAAGTTGACGTGTAAAAGATCATCCCCCAAAGTGTGAAGTCAGAAAATGAAAGTTGATGGCCGAAACACTTTGTA
>ML855257.1:10181-28401 GCA_009831015.1 Picea engelmannii | reverse complement strand
AAAAACTGCATTTTCTCATACTACAACATTAGAATGTTGTTCTAATCATACTTCAACATTCGACTACTTTTGCCTTTTGAACATGCTTCCATTTAAGTGCATTAAATTCGGCAGGGACTACGCTGCTTCGCTGCCCTTGTTTTGAGAAACGTCAAACCGTCATCTCCTCATTATTATTGTTTTGAGAAACATCAAGTCTCAATCTCCCATCTTTTTATCAAGTTTAATATTAATTATTATATAAAATAATTTATAAAATAAATAAATGAATTAAAAACATTAACCATTAAAATAAATATGTGGCCACGGTCCATTGACCAAGACCATTACAAATATCAATGAATTTAATTATTTTTTTTTTCATTTAATTTTTTTTTTTATAAATATGTAAGAAATTTCAATAACTATTATTATTTTAAGTGTATTTAAAAAAAAAAAATATTTGTTATTTTTCTTTTTTAATTTGAAGGTGAAAAAATCTATCATAACTTATGTGTCAACTAGGATTGTAGTTTCATTCATCATCATTATTCTACTTGTAATCTATTGGTGGTCTGTAAGGGGGGAGACTTACACTCAAATGCCTATGGGTCTTGGGCCATTAACCTATTTCCTTATGTTCGAGGAGGATGAGCTCTTAGCCAATTGGAAGTAGTTTTAGGTCTTACTCTAGGACCAAAATGTGGTTTCAACATAGATAATATCCACAAGAAAGCCAATTTCCCTTGTAGTCATCGTCGAGACTACCTCCAGTGGGGTCATGTTCTTTTTAGTAACATCTACCCTTAGACCCATACATGAAACCTCCCTTGTAGTCATCTTCGAGACTACCTCCAGTGGGGTCATGTGCTTTTTAGTAACATCTACCCTTACACCCATACATGAAACCTCCCTTGTAGTCATCATCCAAACTACCTCCAGTGGAATCATGTGATTTTTAGTAACATCTACCCTTCCATACATAAAACCATATACTATCCCAATTATAATTGGCGTTGGCTAAACGTTCTACCTTTTGGGTTTTTTGGTCGGAATCCGGCGATGTAAATTTGGACAAAATCACTATTTTTTGTTGTTTAAATTGCATTTTTGAATGCATAAATGGATTCAGCGTGTTGAAAAACCTTTAGGGAACTCAGATTATACAAACTTAGCCACTCAAATCTGCAAATCCAACCATTCATTACTAAATTTCGAACAAAATCAAACAGAAAAAATTACCTAAAAACAACCAAAAAATAAAACATTTAAACTACTACATTATAATTTAACCTCTTGCTCAGATAATGTTTTTTCTTCTCCTTTTCGATATTTGTAATTTTACTTAATTATTATTTTATTTTAATAAAAAAAATAAAAATCGAAAAAGCAGTATACTTTTGACCCGTTGCTATGTAACTTTTTATAATGTCTCCCCCTAAGAAAAATGAAGAGTTTGTGCGGTCTATGTGGACTTTGCACTAATATGTCCAAAAGGACCGTCATGCACATTATTTTCTTGGTATTTTCCAAGCACACTAGACTACTTGCTTACAATTCGGCTTGTCCATCTTTGACCATTGGGGATATTTCAATGATGGTTTCTTTTAATGTTTTACAAAGTAGATATAATATTTCGAAAATAAAATTATAATTTGGGATTTTTAACGGATATATTATTAAAAAAATAAAAATGGGAAATAGAGACTCTTGGATGTGAGTATTGGATATGGTGTGAGGTTCGATCCCAAGTGTCCTTTTATAATGTCTTTTCACTTTTATGCCATTTGCAATCGACATTATAACATTGTTGGGAGACCTCGACATTATAACATTGTTGAGACCTCTAATGGTAGTCTTTACAATTGAGAATGCCACATAATGTCATAGTTATTGTGGAAAAGCATCAATGCTCTAGTAGATAGTAACAATGTTTCTTCAAGGGTGTTATGAAATTTATATTAAAGGTATGTTACAAGGTAATTTCAATCATAATCTTGATATTATTGTTTATTTTAGTTGATTGATGTGATTATGTATGCAATGTATACTGGGAGAAAAAATGTCACACTTTTTTTTAAGTTTTTTTTTTTTTAAGGCATGTTCTTTTATGAATTTTATTTTTTTATCATGTAAAGGAATCCTTTGAACAACATGGTTGGTGTTACCTAAGAACCTAAAGCTTCACTAATTTTTTTTTGTTTTACAATTCATTCAGAAGGCTTGTATAACAAAGATTCTACAATGTGGGCCATGTTTTTTCAAGAATACCTTAGTTCTTGTTCTCCTCTTGGTTCTTGTTCTCCTCTTGATTAGAGGTTTTTTTCTATTGGTTAAGTTGCTCAATTTTCATGTCAAATTTGGGTATATTTCCATGGCTTTCCCATGAAATTGTGACCCTTTTGTAGCACATTGCAATCTTGATGGGGGCATTCATCTATCACAAGTCAAACATATTATTCAACGCTAGGACTTAGTGTTATAGGAAGATTTGCCTCACCCCATGCAATCTTGCACAAAAGGTATGTTTCCATTTTCCTATGCAGACTTGAAGTTCCTTTTTGCAAATCCCAGAGCTAAAAACATGATTTTTCCACATATACGTGCCTTGCCTATATTACAACATGCGTATATGTAGGTTGCACCACTATAACCCGTGTACATCGGGAAATGTGCTCAAAATAAAAAAATGTTGTCGGGTTTCCATGTCACATCACAAGATCTATGATCCTTGACCTTCCATATACTGGAAACGTTCTGACTTGGCCCTTCAGTTCCACTTGAAGGCTATAAATGGGCTAAATCCGAGCTATGGAAAAGAGGAGAAAGAATTCAACTTTGAGAGCAAAGTTACTCTAGAGGAATTATTCACTTCACATTGAGTCTGCATCCCTTTGTCCTTTAAGTCTGAACACATTGTTCATCCCCCAAGCTCTTCCCTTATTGATTGAGAACTCCTTGGTCTCTCTTATATGAGCTTGCATTTGGTGGAGGATTGAAGTGGTGGAGGCCCAGCTGGAAGGAACTTAGTTTCTCAGTTCCAAACCATGCCGACACAAAAGTTTGTAACTCATTCACTTATGTTGATTATATCTCAATAGAAATACTCTTTTGTCGTCCAATTAATATCTCGCAAATATTTGAATTATTATTCCATGGGCGTATTTGTTATGAATGTTGATGGATTATGCTATTGAATGTGCTAACATTATATATTATCACCACATGCTTGCGTTGCTTGGTTTTGAAGGACTAGTTGCAGGTATATTGCTTTGGGTCAAGTTCTTAATAGTGGACTTTGTTAGCACTAGAAGTCACCTCTGGATTGTGGCATAGGTAAGCCCAATACCCATTAGTTTTATGTCACAATGAATAAATTTAAGGGTGGTCTAATGGACACAGTCTCGGGATTATAGCACCTTAACTCAGAAAAACTGGGCTGGCATACATAAGAATATGAGGTCTTGATCTAACTTCAGTCAGTAAGTTGTAGTAAAGGGTGAGTAGGGGGGAGAGCGAGTGAGGAAATGTAGAGGTCTTCTATGGACATCGGGTCTTCCAGCAACCTAAGGACAAAAAGCTCTGAATACAAGATCTTCTTGAACCCAAAACTTTAGGAAACTGAAAATGTCATAACAATATTGCAATCAAACATACATTACAATATAGTAAAAAAAAATTGACTGGATCACCCATACCCGAGTCTTCAATATCAGAAGAAAAAGAGATGATAGGAAAGTTGATTGTCATTAACCAAGAAGTCTCAAAAAGCAACTCATAACCAGAGAACCAGAGGCTTCATTAAAACTTTACAATATAGGAGCTTAGCTCAACCATCAACCCTCACAAAATATTAAAACTGAGTATTTATACTCAAAGCAACTTGCTCCCTTCATAGGCGCGCTCTAGTCATGGAATTCAAGGCTTGGCGTCTGCATCTTCCTCTGCCAGGCTGCACTTGCATTCTTATTTCAGATGCAAGATCATATCGATATGGGCTTCACAAGAAAATCCTTGGCAGGGAACTTTCGACTGACAATCTGCCCTCCACGACCCGATTTTCCATGCTTTCCATTTATGTGATGAAACGAGGTTTCAACCACCTTCCCCATTTTCATTAACTACTTTCATTAGGACTAGGACGAGGCTTGACACCCATGATTGTTCCAGGCGAGCTCATAATTCCTTTGAGGCAATTTTGGTGGCTCGAGGCCACGTCGATCCTTCTCTGTGACCAACTCGGGCGCTTCAATATTTCGTGCGGCTCCATTCCCTTGCCCCACACGACCACGTGCTGTGACCTCACGCTTATCCACATGAAATCTCAGGATTTTTCATTTCAGGAGTTTCTACTCCCCTTGATCTCCAATACTCTGATGCTCGAAATCGCGAAACGACCCATCGGGATCCACGACCGGGTTTACTGTAAAATCGACGACTGCTATCATTTCTTCGAACACTTTGGTCGCCTGCTGCTTGGATAGGCGCTTATTCTTCTTTTGGCCCCACTTTCTATATGACCCTGGTCTGTGATCATGGGCCTTACTCTTAATCACGTCGTGATTTCACGTCGTGCTCCATGCTGAAATCTCCAAGTTGCGAAAGCGCGATCCCCGAATCGGATGACACGCGTCCCTCTGAAAAGGATGTCCCATATCGTATCGATGTTTCGGGACTTAGGGCCATCGACACTTCTCACCTCATCTTTCCCAAAAAGATTTCCTCCACGGCTCGGAACCTATGCCACGTGCCCTTCTAAATTGGATGACCAAGATCATTTCAGGACTTCGTGTGTCGCAAGTCTTCAAGGCTCGCCCTCCTACTTCCCCGACTCCCGAAATCATGAAAAGATGATCTAACGGTCCAGATCTCTCCTTTGATCAACGACTGCGATCTTTTCGTGATTTCACATTTCGCGAGTTTTGATGACTCTGCTCCTTGACCGCTCCATCTCGCGAAACCATGAAATGCTAATCTTGCGCCATAGTTAAAACTTTGCTCATCCCTTGATCTCGAGCCTTTTCCCTAGCACTAAACTTCAAGCAACTTTCGGATCTTGAATACACGCGAACCGCCGATCTGATTTGTCTGATGGATCCAACGGCCGAGACTGAGCCTGTGCTTGATGGATTTTCACCGACCAGGTATGTGCGTGCCTTTGCAAAATCGCGCCCCGAATTTGGATGAAAAACATTTGTGGGTTTTTTAAGCCCACTTCTTTTGCATTTGGTCACCCAATGACCAATTTCAAAGGAAAACAATCCTCTTGCAAAAATATGTGATAACATTAGGCTCCATGGGGGATAGAGTCTTCCCCACGAGGCTCTAAGATCTCCTTTTGCAGCTCCAGTCTTCTTTTGTTGGGCTATGGAGTCAAGCTCAAAAACACCCCACTGAAGAATATAAAGACGACAAGTAAAAACAAAAATAAACAAACATGCTCCAAGGAGCTTATTTATGTACAGTCCTAAACTAATAAATTTTTACACAGTGCTAGGTGAAAGAAAATTTCCACCATAACCATTCAAGTAACTTCCTAACTGGAAGCTCCTTCACTCTGTCTGTGATTGATAACAGACAATGCAACCGTGACAATAGAATGGTTACATTCCTCAACTTTCCTCCTAATGATGAGGCCAGGATAAAGCTGGGTGGTTTCAAAACATGAAGGAAATACAACTCCATCTATTCCTCCACATGCTCATAGGACAAGAGGCAAACTCCAGAAAATTTGTTACAGATAGCCTTCTCTGCTACACAGCTCCTCACACATGGATGAATATTTCTGGTAGGCACAGGCGGGTGAACGGTCGACACAGGCTGACTAGTCCCAGGCGATGGTTTCTCGCAGACAGGATCTAGACAAGAGACAAACTGCCCCTTCTGAAGATCCTTTTCTTCTCCATATCTCTCCCAAGGATCAGATTCATAATCATAAACGAGAACCTTGGGAAAGCTCTACTCTTCCTCATGCTACTCAATGTCTTCTGTAGGTCCAGGATGGATGATTTCTTCATAATATTTTTCTTTAGCGAACAAAGGATAAGGTTCTGCAGTCTGTTCTTGGAAATCCTGCATATCCAGCTCATAATTTGATTCGTAGCTGTCATATACAGGCTGGCTTCTCCTCTGGTCAACAAACTGTGATGTGGGGCTCTGCTGCTCTTCATTCGAATAATCATCAAAGCTAGGGACAAGAGGCACCTTGGGAGCACAAATCAAGGCCTCTATAGTTATGAAATCTTCATTATCATCCTTAGTAGAGCTGCCAAGGACATCTGCCTCAAGGACTGGAAAATCCTCTGCTCTTTCTTCAGATTCCAACCTTTCTAGTTGGGTAGTGAGATATTTTACCAGTTCCTTAACTTCACCCAAAACATCTTCTTCCTCCTCACAACCTTCATCCTCATAGATTTCACTAGAAACAACCATATCTTGATCATGGTCATCACATTCCTTACAACAGTTATGACAGATTAACTTAGAGGAATAATACCTTTGACAATGCTTATTAAAAGTTGCATGAAATTTCTCCAGGGAGGAGATGCTAGCAGGGGGCAAGGATCGATACCACTCACAGGCATCCCCGTTCAATGAGAACATGAACATCTTCATTAATACAACCTCATGATGTATCTCCCACTGATGCATGAGTTCGTGAAACTCATGGATATGTCGTGCAGGGTTTTCCTCTTTGCACTCTCTAAATATGGGCAAATAATCACCCCATTCATCCACAGTAGGGACAACATTGGGAAAACCAGGAACAATAGAAAAATTAAAGGGAGAAAACCTTCGAGCCAGGATTTTGTCCATTTCGAACCAGTGGAGTCGCCGATCAATTCTTTAACCATGGAGTCACCAAGTGAATGATATGCATAATAAGTGTGTCTGGTCTTTGTTCAACATCAAAAGACAGATCTGATCATTGTGTTCTCCTAGGGGCTATAGTTGTAGCCAGAGGCAGCCACACCGAAATAGTGGAGTCGCCAGGTACAAGCACAATCTTCAAAGGTTTTGATATCTGATGCACCTTCATAATCAAAATTTCGTTGTCGTTCTACCCGGGGAAAATCTTCAATTCGTCCCTGGCAACGGCACCATAAATGTTAGAACTAGAAGTCACCTCTGGATTGCAGTAGAGGTCAGCCCAATACCCATCAGTTTTATGTCACAATGAATAAATTTAAGGGTGGTCTGATGGACGTAGTCTCAGGATTATAGTGCCTTAACTCAGAAAAATTGGACTGGCATGCATAAGCAGATGAGCTCTTGATCTAACTTCAGTCAGTAAGTTGTCGTAAAGGGTGAGTAGGGGGAAGAGCGGGTGATGAAATGTAGAGGTCTTCTATGGACATCGGGTCTTCCAGCAACCTAAGGAGGAAAAGCTCCGAATACAAGATCTTCTTGAACCCAAAACTTCAGGAAACTGAAAACGTCATAACAATATTGCAATCAAACATACATTACAATACAATCACAACAACTCGACTGGATCACCCATACCCAAGTATTCAATATCAGAAGCAAAATAGATGATAGAAAAGATGATTGTCATTAAACAAGAAGTCTCAAAAATCAACTCATAACCGGAGAACCAGAGGCTTCATTAAAACTTTACAATACAGGTGCTTAGCTCAACCATCGACCCTCACAAAATAATAAAACTGAGCATTTATACTCAAAGGAACTTGCTCCCTTTAGAGGCGCGCTCTGGTCATGGCATTCAAGGCTTGGCGTCTTCATCTTCTTCTGTCAGGCTGCACTTGCATTCTTTTGTTAGACACCAAATCATATCGGTATGGGCTTCACAAGAAAATCCATGGCAGGGAACTTTCGGCTGACGATCTGCCCTCCACGGATAGATTTTCCATGCTTTCCATTTATGTGGTGAAACGAGGTTTCAACCACCTTCCCCATTTTCATTAACTACTTTCATTGGGATTAGGACGAGGCCTGACACCCATGACTGTTCTAGATGAGCTCATAATTCCTTTGAGGAAATTCTGGTGTCTCGAGGCCAAGCCGATCCTTCTCTGTGACCAACTCAGGCGCTTCAATATTTCGCGCGGATCCATTCCCTTGCCCCACACGACCACGGGCGGTGACCTCGCGCTTATACACATGAAATCTTAAGATTTCACATTTCAGGAGTTTTTACTCTTGATCTCCAATACTTCGATGCTCGAAATCGTGAAACGACCCATCGAGATCCACGATCGGGTTTACTGTAAAACCGACCGTTGTGATCATTCCTTCGAACACTTTGGCTGCCTGCTTCTTGGATGGGCACTTATTCTTCTTTTGGCCCCACTTTCTATATGACCCTGGGATGTGATCGTGGGCCTTACTCTTAGGCCGCGATTTCACGTTTTGCGAGTTCACGTCGTGCTCCATGCTGAAATCTACAAGTCGTGAAAGCGCGATCCCTGGATCGGATGACACACGTTCCTTTGAAAAGGACATCCCATATCGTATCGGTGTTTCGGAACTTAGGACCATCGACACTTATCACCTCATCTTTCTAGAAAATATTTCCTCTACGGTTCGAATCCTATGCCACATGCCCTTCTAAAATGGATGACCAAGATCATTTCAGGACTTCGTGTGTCGCAAGTCTTCAAGACTCGCCCTAATACTTCCCCGACTCACAAAATCGTGAAAAGTTGATCTAACGGTCCAAATCTCTCCTTTGATCAACCACTGCGATATTTTCGCGATTTCTCATTTCGTGAGTTCTAATGACTCTGCTCCTTGACCGCTCCATCTTGCGAAACCATGAAATGCTAATCTTGCGCCACAATTGAAACTTTGCTCATCCCTTGATCTCGAGCCTTTTCCCTGACACTAAACTTCAAGCAACTTTCGGATCTTAAATACTCGCGAACCACCGATCTGATTTGTCTAATGGATCCAACGGCCGAGACTGAGCCTGTGCTTGATTGATTTTCGCCGACTAGGTATGTGCGCACCTTTGCACAATCGCGCTCGATTTTGGATGAAAAAAATTTGTGGGTTTTTTAAGCCCACTTCTTTCCCATTTGGTCACCCAATGAACAACTTCAAAGGAAAACAATCCCCTTGCAAAAATACGTGATAACATTAGGCTCCATGGGGGATAGAGTCCTCCCCGTGAGGCTCTAAGATCTCCTTTTGCAGCTCCAGTCATCTTTTGTTGGGCTATGGAGTCAAGCTCAAAAACACCCTGCTGAAGAATATAAATCCGACAAGTAAAAACAAAAATAAACACACATGCTCCAAGGAGCTTATTTATGTACAATCCTAAACTAATAAATTTTTACACAGTGCTAGGTGAAAGTAAATTTCCACCATAGCCATTCAAGTAACTTCCTAACTGGAAGATCCTTCAATCTGTCCATGATTGATAATAGACAATGCAACTGTGACAGTAGAACGATTACATTCCTCAGCTTTCCTCCTAATGATGAGGCCAGGATAAAGATGAGCTGTTTCAAAACATGAAGGAAATACAACTCCATGTATTCCTCCATAGGCTCATAGGACAAGCGACAAACTCCAAAAAATTTGTTACAGGCAGCCTTCTCTGCTACACAACTGCTCACACATGGATGAATATTTCTGGTAGGCACAGGCGGGTGAACGGTCGACACAGGCTGACTGGTCCCAGGCGATGGTTGCTCGCGGACAGGATCTGGACAAGAGAAAAATTACCCCTTCTGATGCTCTTCTTCTTCTCCATATCTCTCCCAAGGATCAGTTTCATAATCATCATAAATGGGAACCTTGGGAAATCTCTGCTCTTCCTCATGCTACTCAGTGTCTTTTGTAGGTCCAAGATGGTTGATTTCCTTGTAATATTTTTCTTTAGCGAACAGAGGATAAGGCTCTCCAGTCTTTTCTTGAAAATCTTGCATATCCATCTCAGAATCTGATTCGTAGCTGTCATATATAGGCCGACTTCTCCTCTGGTCAACAAATTGTGATGTGGGGCTCTGCTGCTCTTCATCCGAATAATCATCAAAGCTAGGGACAACAGGAACCTCAGGAGCATAAATCAAGGTCTCTATAGTTTTGAAATCTTCATTATCATCCTTAAAACTTTGTCCATCCCTTGATCTTGGGCCTTTTCCCTGGCACTAAACTTCGAGCAACTTTCGGATCCCGAATACCCACGAACCATCGATCTGATTTGTCTGATGGATCCAACAGCTGAGACTGGGCCTGTTCTTGATGGATTTTTGCCGACCAAGTATGTGCGCGCCTTTTCACAATCGCTCCCCGACTTTGGATGAAAAACATTTGTGGGTTTTTTAAGCCCACTTCTTTCGCATTTGGTCACCTAATGACCAACTTCAAAGGAAAACAATCCCCTTGCAAAAATATGTGATAACAAACTTCATCGAACGTCTGGACGAGGTAGGCTTCTTATCTTGTCTTGTTAGCATATTTGTTTATATAGCATACTTGAGATTAGAGTTGATTTCTACAGTAATTTTCGTCTGTTGTGGTTTACCCCTAGCCATAGAGAGATTTTCCTTGTAATAGAATTGGTGACCATACTGGGGAGATAATCTTCTTTTTCGGGGTTTGGAGTGTTTTTCTCCTTAGAGTTCTCTCGTTCATATTGAGTTTCTTGTTGTATGATTGATTGATATCCTTTGTTACTCTGGGTCTGAGTTTTTCAGTCTTCTCCTTAATCTAGCTATGTTTTAACACATATACACAGGTTTTTGCTTGACAGACATGTACATACACGTGTTGTACTTATGCAAGTTGCGTACATACATGCTTTTCCCTTGAACAATCGCATACATCAACCTTTGTTGCTTGATTGCTGGGTTTGGTGGTTGTTGGTTAGGTTTTGATGATTGTTGAGTCTTCTTGGGTCTCTGTGGTGACTGTTAAGTGTCTGTGCAATGACAGTAAACCTGTCTTTGGTTGAATTTTTGGATAGTGTCTTTCTAATCATCTTTTCATTTCGATTGAACTTGCACCTTGGGCTGGGTGTTTTTCTCCTTGATATCCTACTTGGGTTGTCTCTGTTTATACACAATAGAGTCTTTATATCAAGCTGTTGTTCAGTCCTTGCATTTTCATTCTCTTATATTGAAAATACAAAAATATTAGGCATTTTACATTGATTGACATTTTGATCTCTCGAGTCTTTGTCATTTATCTTAGTGCATGTAAACAAAGATTGCATCTTATTTAGAATTGCAGAATTGAATTGAAAATTGCATTTTTGAAGCATATCATTTGTAACAACCCTAATTAAATATTTAATTATCATGGTTGATAAATATTAATTTAATTAATTATTAAAATAAATTTATTGAGTCTTTATTATAATATTATTAAAATTGGTAGTTGAAGTAATTAATGGGAGGGATAAGGTGGTGGAGGAATTAATGGGGGATAAGACGGTTGGAGAATTGAAGGAGGGAGTAGGATTCAAGGGAGGAGGATAAGGGAGAGGGGAAAGAACTTGGGGAGGGATATTTTATTGTTTGGGGGTTTTTGGGAGGTAAAATTGGGGAAGAAGGAGGAGGAAGAAATTATCAAAGAAAGATTTTAGTGAACAGTTTGGTGCTTGGGAACTCTCACAGGGACACAATTGTTGCTGGGAATTTTGGGCTTAGGGGCCAGGAAATTGCAAGGATTCCTGGAGCTAGAGAGCCGGAAATGTTGTTCCTAGTTGGTTGGGAGGTTAATATTCAGTTTGGGCAATATCATCATCAACAACCAAGAAAGGGCTAAATCAGCTAAGCTTAAGGTTGAGCTTCGGGTTGAGGTAAATACTTTAGGCATTTTCTGCTATCATTATATTGTTGTTAGTATGTTGTTAATTATTATGATGTTCGTATGCTGCAGTTGCTATGCTGTTAATTATTATGCTGTTAGTATGCTGTAGTTGCTATGTTGTTTGTTGATATGTTGTTAGTATGTTGTTGTTATTAGCTTGTTGTTGATTATCATGCTACTGTCAATTATTATGCTAGTAGAAACTGTCAATTATTATGTTGGTAGAAAGAATATTAAGAAAGGAAATTCTAAACTAAGTAGCAGTAATTAAAGAAGTAGATTAGAAGTTATTTATTTATTTTTATGAGGCTCTATAATTTAGGCCTTACATATGGTATCAAAGCCTAGTTTCAAAAATGAAACCTGGGCTTGACCACCCACATAATTGTACAATATGTTCCCAAACCCCAACCTACAGACTAAAAACCCTTTAAATTACATCCCTTAAATAACTTAGAAATGACCCTAGAACCCTAAGAAAACTACCCAGAAAAGTGTTAGAGAAGAGGGTGGGTGCAGCAGGGAAAATACCCTTCCACACCTCTTGTAGTTCCATATCCACGGGTTCCCTATCAATTGTTCCAATCCCTGTACCTGTAAACACACTCACCCTCACCTGCAAAAGAACGAGAGGAACCCTACAAAAGAACAGGATGAAATAATATAAGGGTTAGATGTGATAACAAAAAAAAATGCAATAATATAACAAATAATAAAAGAAAAATATTGGGCTTCTCTACCCAAAATCTCCAATTCAATGATAATTGACTCGTGTTTGAAGTCCTCCAATTCAATGATAATTGACCCGTGTTTGAATTCTTGTTCTTACTAAAATCCACCATCCACACATATCGGATCAAAGCAACACTCACAATACTTAAGTCTTGTTCTCACTAAAATCCACATGGAAAACCAAGCGCCACGAGGAAATCCCACAAGCTAAAACGATGCACAACACATCCCAATAAACATAGTTAATACAGAGATAATTCAATCACCAAAAAATGTATATGGTATGAAGCAAAAAATCCAAACAGTGACTTCTCCAACAATTTTCCCTCGAAATGAAATAAAATACCGACCTTCCACAAAATGAAACTAACGAGGTTTTCCACTTAAAATTACCAATCAACCAAGTTCCCATGGCCATATTCTTGTTGTGAGATATGGATTTTACATGTCAAGAGGGCCTTGGTTGCTCGGAGAGTAGCAAGGTGATCTTAAAGTCGGGCTTGGGAGAGATCCCAACTGGAATTTTTAAAAACCCTCCCAGTCATTCTCTTGTATAGGTTCTACAAAAGAATCCTTATATTACATTACCAAGAGATTCATTCCAGTTACGTCCAAAAATTGGTATTTTCGGCCTTCCCCCCCCAAAAATCCAGAATATTATGCTTGAGAAGAACAAGACATCAAGATAAACAACTTTAAAAGACAATAGCAAAACAAAAGGATAAATTAAATCCTTTTTAACATGACTTCTAACATGACCTGGAAGAAAGGAGAACACAAAATAGAAATTAAAGAATACTACAAAACCTACCTTCATGGACAAATCCACAGTCGATCCTTGTAATCGATGAAATCTTGCAGTGAAAATGTCAGATAGCAATGCCTCAGACGAAATATCTTCTCATAGTATACCTCAAAGTATATTTAACACCATCATAGGAAATATAGTTTCAACCAAAAAACGTTTAGCAAACAAAAGCGATATGAAAAATTTCCCATCATTCTACTGGAAAGTAAAATGCGAAACAAACCTCCCAGAATATAATCTTTTGAAGAGACACACTACATTCCTGAAGCCCTAAACCCAAACAAACAACATTACTTAATTGTTGCGCCTTAGAGGTAGTGACAAAAACATTCAACATGTATTCTTATGATAATACGTGCAATATCAACACTTCACCGACACAACAATACAAGATATTGATTCAATAGCAATGGTAACTAAGCAAACCCTACCGCTACAGAAGAAACAAAAAAGAGATAAAGGATGATACCTATACAGAAGGAAAACACAAAGGGAAGGAACGTTATGGGATGTGTGAGTGAGAGTTTGCTGGGGGTAGGTTTTAGGTAATGAGAGAGGAGAGCGGGGCACATGGGCCTCATGCGAGGACCCACGATGCTCGACCTTAATTATTTTAATTTTAATTATTTGAAAATATTATTAATAGGTCTAATATTTGAAAATATTAATATTATTTAGAAAATATATTAATAAGTTTAGAAAATATTATTATAAGTTTTAAATATAATTTATTTAAAAAAAAATTATTATTTAGAAAATGTTATTAATAAGTTTTAAAGATAATTTATTAATTAGAAAATATTAATCATAATCTACCTTATGTTAACTGATTCAGAACTTAATAATATTAATATTTATATATATAAAATTCAAATTATTGTTATAAAAAATTAAAGTAAATTATAAAACATTATAAATAAGAGAGGGTTTAATGATTTATAAGGTATATAAAGATATAAGGGTTAGAAGACGGGTTATAACACATGTTAATGAAATACCCAAGGGTAAGTGGTGAAGTACCCCACAATGCTATCCTAGTTAGCAAGGTGAGAGAGTTAGTCGTATACTTAGACGATGATGCCAAGCTTAGATTCTTTAACCCTGACCTAAGACACTTACCCTAAAAAGAGTAATGTCTGTTTACAGACAAGTAAAAAAAACTTACGCCTAACCCTATGTTTACAAGTATAAGTTGAGCGAGTGTGGACTGCCTTAAACTCTACCTTGATAAGCCTTTGGTTTGCCACAGATTCAATTATTCAATATGGTTAGGAATCAAGGACCGCCAATGTCGGCACTGCCACCACCATTACCTGAATTAGCTCTCATTTTGCGCTCTATGGAGGCTATTAATGAGACATTAAAGGGGCATCAGTCAACATATGTTGAAGTGGAACCCACACCATCTGGAGTGGGTAACCCTAAAGCGTTGAGGGACTCAGAGGGAGGGCCTCTACCCGGGGACATCACCAGAGAAATACATAAGATCAAACTCCCATAATTTTTCGGGGGTCGTGCAAGTGAACGTGCAGAGGCATGGTTGGAATGAATGACATGATGTTTCACCTTAAGAGACTATGCTTCCACATGAAAGGCGAAAATAACGATCTTTGAGTTGAGGGACAATGCCTTGAACTGGTGGGGTAACTTGGAGAGGCAGTTGCACCTTACCCCATACACCATCGCGCCGACGAATGTCACGGAAATGCGTAGCTTTACGGGGTTAGCACGATACTATCGACGGTTTTTCGGGGGATTTTCGAAGATAGAAAATCCGATCACGGAATTGTTGAAGAAAAACAAGAAGTTTGTTTGGACCGACAAATGCGTGGAAGCATTTCGGAAACTTAAAGAGTTGTTGACGACAACGCCGATACTAAAGGTCCCTGACATGGACGTGGACTTCTTGGTATGCACAGACGCATCCAAGGAAGGCTTAGGTAGAGTCTTGATGCAAGACGGACGAGTAATTGCTTACATTTCGAGAAAACTGAGAAGGCATGAGGAGAACTACGTGACACACGATTTTGGAGTTATTAGCCATCGTATATGCCTTGAAGGTTTGGAGACACTACCTAGTTGGTCGAAAATTTGAACTAAAGACTGATCATTGTGGACTACAACACATTTTTACGCAAAGCGACCTGAACGCGCGACAACGACGTTGGTCGGAATTGCTTAGCGAGTACGACTTTGAGATTACTTACATAAATGGAACGGTGAACCGAGTGGCGGATGCTTTGAGTCGGAGGCCTCACATCTTTTTGGTGTTGCCTCTTCAGACGAATCTACGTGAAAATATTCTAACCTTACAGCATGACGACGACTGGTACAAGGAGGTCGAGGGATTTATTGGACAAAACACAATGATGGTACCACGATATGAGGGATTTTCTTTTGATAGCGATGGGTTATTGAGGTTTAAAAGTTGGATTTATGTACCACCAAATGACGAGTTGAGTATGTTGATCCTGAGTGAGGATCATAGAGCAGTTTACATGGCTCACCCGAGAGTTATGAAGATGAGGGCAGATCTTAAGCCCTTATTCTTCTGGAGGGGAATGAAGGCCGACATAGTTAACTATGTGGCCAGGTGTCTAGAGTGTCAACAGGTAAAGGCTGAACATAGACACCCAGCAGGATTACTACAACCACATGCCATTCCGGAATCTAAATGGGAAGTTATTTCGATGGATTTTATTGTTGGATTGCCACTGACGGCTAGGAGACAGGACTCGATTTTTGTAGTAGTAGACACTCTGACGAAGAGTGCTCACTTTATTCATGTGCGTACGACGTATCAGGCACCTGACATAGCTAGAGTTTTCATCAATGATATTGTGAGGCTGCATGGCGTGCCTAAGAGGATTATATCCGATCGAGGATCGGTGTTTATTGGACGATTTTGGATGAGTTTCCAAGAGGCCTTGGGAACCCAACTTAACTTTAGTACTGCGTATCACCCAGAGACTGATGGACAGACTGAATGAACGAACCAAACCTTGGAGGACATGTTGCACGTGTACGTGATGGACCAAAAAAATCATTGGGAATAATTCTTGCCACTAGTAGAGTTCGCTTACAACAACAGTTACCAGAGCACGATTAAGATGGCGCCATTCGAGTTTCTGTATGGGCGACCATGTCGAACGCCTTTGAGTTGGGATCGACTTGAGGATAGGGTCCTGGTGGGACCAGAAGCGATCCAAGAAATGGAAGAACAAATGAAAATAATAAAACAAAGGATTAAAGAGCGTAGGATCGACAGAAGAGTTATGCCGATGCGCACCGAGTCGACCGTAGTTATGAGGTCGGCGATCGAGTCTTCTTGCGGGTTAAACCGCATAAGAGTTTGATCAAGTTGGGAAAAGGAGCTAAACTCTCTCCTAGGTTCATGGGACCTTTCGAGATTGTGGGGAGAAGGGGGCCCGTGGCCTATCGACTAGCCTTGCCTGATTCCTTGAGGCGTATGCACGATATTTTTCATGTATCTGTTTTGAGACATTATATTAGTGATCCTACACATGTGATTGACATGAGTTCCTTGCAGGTATCGGACGAGGGAGTGCTCACGGATGAGCCGGTCCACATCTTAGATCATCGCGTTCGACAATTACGACGTCGAACGATAGATCAGATCAAGGTCTAGTGGGACAGTTATAGTCCGCACTCAGCGACCTGGTTGGACGCATATGATATGCGCCAACAATTTCCATTTTTGTTTGATAGATAGACTTATGATACTCTGATACACTTATTTTGGCATTTATACTATGAAACTTCGGGACGAAGTTTAGACCAAGAGGGGGTGTCTGTAACATCCTGCTCTGGGACACTGAGAAAACTTATTCTTTGAGGACACTTGCTCGCAAGTGATATGGACTTTTATGATAAAAAAAAATTTATCCTTGATTATGATTTGATATGATAGATGGCATGATGTTTTACTGCTTTGACATGGACAGGTGCTATTGAATCGGTTTTAATGAGTGTGCAAAGTTTTTGACCTTGAGGATGCAGAGGCATCGACGGGACCCCTTGGACTCCGGATCAATTCAGAGAGTGCGCTTTGGGGTTGATTGTTTACTGTGATTTTAGTATATTTGACGTGGACATGTTCTGATACGATTGTTGATGATGCAGGTTGACGATAGCTTGCCGACCAGACTCACATATGGAGTAAAGGGGCCACACACGATTTCCAGAGAGGTTGACGGAGAGGTGTGGACAGCAGCCCTGCCACAGCCTACTAGCACTCTCGTCCTGGCTCGAACTGTAGGTTAATGATTACCTAGTTCGAGAGGATCCATGATGTCATGAGGGAAGACTGTGACAGTCGCTCACGATGATTCTAAGGGGCGCGCAATAAGACGGGGTGCTTATTACTTAGAGCCCTTAGTCTCCCACAAGTTCACCTGGCGGAATGTTGACTCCAGGGGTTATTGATGTCTACCAATCAGTCAAGAGGCAAGTGGCACCCTTGGAGCACGTGGTGCATCCTGAAGGGCACGTCGCACAAAAGAAACAAACGAGGCGAGTGACACCCTTGGAGCACGTGGTGCATCCTGAAGGGCACTTCGCGCAAAAGAAACAAACGAGGCGAGCAGCACCCTTGGAGCACGTGGTGCGTCCTGAAGGGCACGTCGCGTTGATGATGATGAAGGAACAAACTTAGATGTCCCTAAGACATTTAACACATTAAGAAATTCTTAAACAACTTCCCTAATTAAATGTCACCTAGTTCAGAATCTAAGTCCAAAGTCTAAAACTTCTCAGGGTAAAATTTTGTCTAACCTTAAGAAAAGACCCTATAAAAATAAAAATAAAAATTTAAACTAAAAACCACTTAAGTAATAGTTTTAGTCTTCATAAATTTTTGGGGTAAAATGAAGAGAGTAATAATTTAATTAAAATCCG
>ML855255.1:12453-28402 GCA_009831015.1 Picea engelmannii | reverse complement strand
TGTCAATCCCCCCAAACGTGGTCAAGTGGGCAAGTGTAAGATCCAAGCAGTTGTTAGAAATAAAAGGAATCAGATGCATACATTCAATGGTTTTGATGATCAAAGTGACACATACCATGTTACCCGGACTAATTACCTCATGGAGCAAGAACCTTCTCAGACATAGGACCAAGCCGATGGTGATGGATGCTGCTGCTGCTGACAAGATAAAGATGCTGGAAGAAAGAAAAGGTGGGCCCTCCAGGGCCATGCTAAAGTCAATCCTGCTCTCGGTACTCCATGTCTAGGACCTGTGGGCCCCGAGACATGATCTCCTAGTTATCCCTGAAATTGGGGGATAACAAAGCGTTTTATTGCTTTCTCGGGGTTCCCTGGGCGAAGAATCTCGAGGTTTTATTCTTAGGATTTTATTGTCAACTACTTTTACCCGCCAAGCCTTTAGCCAATTCTTCCCACAAGGTAAGGTACAACCCCTAAATGATCAACCCTATGCCCAGACCAAGGTTACGGGATGGGTGAGCGGGAAATAAGATGGAAAGTGGTATGTGTGACGGGAACGGGCGATGGCTCTTCAGAAATCCTCCCAGTGGCAACTCAAAACCTATGGACACAGGCTTGCTAGGGCATCTTGTCATTCCCCCCAGACATGGTCAAGTTGACAAGCATAAGATCCAAGCACCTGTTAGAAACAAAGGAATCAAATGCACATATTCAAAGGTTTTGAGGATCAGAGTGACACATACCATGATACCCAGACTCATTACCTCATGGAGCAAAAACCATCTCTGTTGTAGGACCAAGCCGTGTTGAAAGGGAGAAAAGATGGGCCCTCCAGGGCCATGCTCAAGTCAATCTAGCTCTCGGTACTCCATGTCTAGGACTTGTGGGCCTCGAGACATAATCTCCTAGTTATCCCTGAAAGTGGGGGATAACACACCATTAGGTTCATATCTACATGGTACATGGAGTTGACCCTGTAGTTGAAATAGGTGGTCAACAACTAGGAAAGCTTATGCATTTGAGATGTGGACATCTCTTTGCAATCTTTACCAGAGCTCTAACCAAAACCGAAAGATGGTTCTGTATGATCAACTCGGGGGAATTCGCATGCTCAAGACTGAGTCGGTTACTTCTTTCCTTGGCCGATACACCCAGATCAAAGATGAGCTTGGAACTGTTGGAGAGGTAGTGGACCCAGATTCTATGGTGAGGACAACCTTAAACAACTTCACCAAACCATGCGGTCCATTCGTTTGTGGCGTTGTTGCCAAGGAGATCATGCCCACTTGGGAGAGGATGTGGGATGATTTCGTTCAGGAGGAGACTAGAATTATATCAGAGGCTTCTAGACAGTAGCAGACATTGCAGGGTGATGAGGACCTTGCTCTTTGGACAAAGGGCAAGACGAAGACCGACAGGGTCCCTAGTGGCAGAGCACTGGAGGATGTGTGGACCCCTTGCTATATTGTCTAAGAGTAAGATTATTGTGTAACCCTAATTTGTTTTATTAAGGGTACAAGTCGGCCCCACCATGTAAAGATAATTAATATTGTGTAAAGATTAATTATATTTCTGAGTTGTACAAGTCGACCCTATTGTGCCAATAGACACATCCATTTGATGTGCTAGGTCGTGTATAAATAATAGTTAGATCCCCATTGTGGATCAACTCACTCACACTTGTTTCATTATCTCAATGCCTACTTGTAGGGATGAAGTGCGCACTTCTCTTAGGTGCAAGTTTTCTTGGTCATAGAGCACCCTCTTGTGCGCACTAGGGTTTGTGGTTAAAGGGTGATCTTCTCTTGACTCTATAGCAAAGGATTGCTGGTTTTTTCCCTTGATTGAGAAGGGTTTTCCTAGGATAACTTCTTGTGTTCTTGTGCATGGCTATTCTTCTTGTGATCTTGGTTACTGCAACTATTCTATATTGTATTGCGACATTGTTTATGGTTCAAGTTCATGCTAAATTGAAATAAACTACATGTGCTTGAGCTAAGCATTCAAAAATTCAACATTGTATTAGAGGTGTTCCTGAAGAGCCATTGCACAAGCTACTAAAGAGCCATTGAAGAGCTAGCTGTCACCTTCTTGCTACAACTGCAAAAACGACCCCTTCCATTTTCCTTGTCAAGCTAGTTTTAGCACTTTCCCCTTGAACGCTGGGCCTAACTTTTGCATAGGCAAGTACGACCTACACCAGCGCACCTCCTACAAGTCTCAGATAAAAAAAATTGAAAGAGTTTTGATTTTCGGTCCTAGGGTTTCTGCAGAATTTCGGTTTTAGGGTTTCTGTAGAACGTTGGAGCATTTTTTGTAGCTTGTTGAGGTTCCTTTGACTCTAAGGTTTCTTTTTGGCAATCATAAGTCCAACAAACCCTCCAGAGACCTCCTCTTGAAAAACGCTAGGGTTTCTAGCCTAGCCGTTAGGGTTTGTGAAGAATTTGCAAGCCATGAGGAACAAAACTTTGGTGGAAGATAGGCTTGATGGAACAAGCAACTTCAACTTCTGGAAGTCAAGACTCAAGATTACACATCACTCTAGAAGAGGATGACTTATTGAGATTGATAGAAAAGACTCTACCAACAACAACAACCAATGAAGAGAAGGCTGAATGGAAGGCAGACGATGTCAAAGCTAGGAAGATAATCATCTATTCAATAAGAGATCATCTACTACCTCACATCTCTACCTTGAAGACAACTTATGAAATATATTATGCTCTCAAGACAATGTTTGAAAGCAACAACACTAACAAAGCCCTCACATTGAAACACCAACTTCAAAATCTTAAGATGACGAAAGCTGACACCATTGCTATCTTCTTCATGAAGATTTTAGAGATCAAAGATCAGTTAGGTGCCATTGGAGAAACCAACACAGACAAAGAGCTTGTCATGATTACTCTCAATGCCCTTCCAAGACATTGGGAACCATTCATTCAAAGTATCAGTGGAAGAGCAGACTTACCTCAGTTTGATCGTCTATGGGCAGACTGCACTCAGGAGGAAAGCAGACTTATAGCCAGAGGTGTGCAAGACTCCCATCATGATGACAATCAAGCCCTTGCTTCTCATACAAGGAGAGGCAGAAGAAATAGAAGAAGTTTCGGCAAAGTATTCAAAGACAAGAAAACTTCAGCAGCTCCAGGTCATGAACATGGGAAATACATTTCAAGGATTCAATGTTTCAGATGTGACAAGTGTGGATACATTGTGAGAAATTGTCCTACCAGGAAGAAAGGAAGACAACATGCATCCACTGTAGATGTTGATTCAGAACCGCCTCAGAGAGATGAAGACATAAAAGATGAAACATTCTTCTTCATCTCAACACTCTCAGGTACCGTTCCTACTGATAGTGATATTTGGTTGATTGACAGTGGTGCTTCCAGACACATGACTGGATATAGAGAACATCTTACAGACCTTGTAGAGAAAGAGTCTCGTCTGCATGCTGTACTTGGTGATAATGCCAGATATATTGTGAAGGGAGTTGGAAGCTCTCATTTCCAACTAGATTTTGACATACCTCTTCAATTAAGTGAGGTACTATATGTACCTGGGATGAAAAGGAACCTTGTCTCTGTTTCTACGTTAAAGGATAAAGGCTACAAGGTTACTTTCTCTGAAGGAAAAGTTCTTGCATGGCACAAAAACTCACACATGGATTCTTCCCAAGTGATTGGTGTTCGAGAAAACAGTTTGTACAGATTGACTGCCCGACCCGTCCAGGCCTTGCTACATGATACTATCAGCTTGAGCGAGCTATGGCATAGGAGACTTGCTCATTTACATTATAGAGCCCTTCCTGCTCTGGGAAGATGGTGACAAGCCTTCCAGAGATACATATCGAGCATGATGGCATTTGCAGAGGTTATGCTCTTGGCAAGAATGTCAAGGGGTCCTTTTCAAGTAGTGACAATAGATGCAAGGGTATCTTGGACTTGATACATACATATGTTTGTGGACCCATGACTGTTGCTTCCTTGAACGGATATTTGTACTATGTGCTCTTCATCGATGATCACTCTTGGAAGACGTGGATTTACTTCTTGAAGACCAAGGATGGATTCCTTGCGATATTTCAAGAGTTTAAAGCTTAGGTTGAGAACCTGACCGAGAGGAGGATCAAGGTGCTTAGATCAGATAACAGAGGAGAGTACACCTCCAGGGATTTCATTGATTTCTGTATTGAGGCAGGGATCAAGAGGAAGTACACCGTTCCTTATAACCCTCAACAGAATGGGGTTGCAGAGAGGAAGAACAGATCCATTGTTGAGGCAACCAAAGCGATGATACATCATCATAATCTACCTATGATTCTGTGGGTAGAGGCACCCATGACAACATTGTACGTTCAGAACAAGAGTCCTCATAAGATTCTGAAGAACATGACTCCCAAAGAAGCTTTCTCCGGAGTGAAGCCTGAGGATGGACACTTCAGGATATTTGGGTGTCCAGTATACTTTCATGTACCCAAGGAAAAGAGGACCAAGCTAGACCCTTCAGGTAGAAAGGGTATGTTGACCACCTATTTCAACTAGGGGGTCAATTGCATGTGCCATGATGATATATACCTGATGGTGCTACTAGTTTGAAGACTTACTGGTTCTACAAGACAATTTTTATCTCAACACGTATTTTTGTAATTGGAATTTCCGCTCCCCTGCGTGGGATAATAATGTAATGGGTCTGCATGGATCATAGTTTAGGTTGGTTGCCTAGGACTTTATCATTAGAGCAGTCCCTTTCATNAGTGGGAAAGGTTTCCTAACCTTTTTCCTAAGTTGGAAAAGTAATTTTCCACTTAAAAGACCCCTCCTTCTTAGTCAACAACTTAAAGTGGTGTTCCTTAGCTAATTGACATGTGAGAATTAAAAAGTTTAAGTGAAAAAAACCACCTAAACCCTAAATTCGCCCCCCTTGGTGTCTAACTTAATGTTTTGACCATAGGAAAATGTGTTTTCCCCTTTCCTCACTCAACCCTCAAATCCTAACTTAACAAAACCCTAAAACTAACTCTTCCTTGACTTTGTCTATTTCTCTTGGATGTGTGACACTTGTAACTCATCCAAGTGGGGTAACTCTTGGCTCCCAAGTATAAATAAAGGCCTCCCCTCCCTCATTTTACACATCTAGTCTTGGTATTGTTACTATGCCAAAATCTCTCCTCTCCTCTCCCTCAATTTGCTCTTGCTTTTGCTCTGTTTTGCTCTTGTTCTTCTCTCAAGCTTCTGGCAAGTATTTGCTCAAGCTTGCTATTGAATAAATAAAATCTTTGGAAGACATATGGTGTTGAGAGTTTTCTTGGTGCCATACTTTTAATGAGGTGATTTTGCTCTTTTGCATTTTTCTTTTACATGCTTAGCTTTGAAGATCTATGGTAGGAATATTGAGCAAACTATTTTGCTTGTTTAGGTTTATGATAGTATTATCATATATTTAGTGAGCTTATTGGTAGTTATTTCAAAGTATTTTGATTTAATATCTAGATCTATTCACTTCCTATTGTTTCTTGTAGCTGAGCATTGGAGATTGACAATGTTGCCTAGGGTTTAAATAGAAGATTCCATAATATTCACATAATATTCCTTCCATTTTTATCCACATTCACCCTCTAAAATTTTCTGTTTTTAATTGTTGTTCATTTCCATAATATTTTGGTATACTAACATGCTTAGATAGGTCATTTATATGTTTATAACTTGCTGAAATTTACACAAAAAATTTCTGGTTTTACAACAAATTTTTTCACAAGTTTTTTGTCACTTTTGCAGCGTTTCCAGCAAGCTTTTGCTTGCTGATTTTTTGCAGGTTGGTGACATTTGAGAGGGATTACAGCTCATTTGAGGCATCTACAAGTGAACTATTAACCTTCTAAGTTGGGGTAATATATTCCTAACATTCCTTCTTCTTTCTTCCATTGTATGCAAGCCCCAAGAGAGTCTCTAGGGCTTGCCTTCTTTAAAAGTTCTTAAATTTCTGTGTTTTTAATTTCTAGTTTGCCTACACCTAGGAAAGAGTTTGGCCAAGCCAACCATCTTATATCGTAAGACTAGTTAACTAGTTTTATTTTCAGCATTGTCTTTTCATTTCTAGTTTGCCCCACTTGTCCTTAAGACAAGTTTGTGTGGCTAGAATTAGTTTCTTTTCAAGTCATTTCATCCATTATTTGTTTGCCTACACCTAGGAAAGAGTTTGGCCAAGCCAACCATCCTATATTGTAAGGCTAGGTGTTAGTTGTGGTTGCTTCTAGTGCTTGTGTTTATTGTTCATCTTTAGATCTTAAAAGCTCTATTCATTGCTTAAGCCGTGGAGGCATAGTAACTTGTGTTTTTCAAGCATTTCTTATCTCTCCAAGTATTTGCTTTGCTTTCAAGTTCAATCACTTAATCTCTTTTCAAGTTTAAGCAATTTACTTCACATTTACTTTCAAACACTTGTACATTCAAACATCTTTACTTTCTTGTAATTTACTTTTCAAACACTTTACATTGCAAGCACTCAACATAACTTAACTAATTCTAAGTTCAATTTACCTTAGATCCATAGGTCTTCAATCAATCTAGTTCAATTAGAGCACCTCTAACTGTCCCAACTTTGCTATCAAAAAAAGGACTTAAGGAAAAGACTTGGGGTGCTAGATCAGGGATGGTCTCGCGACACTAGGTGTCCCGCTTGTTGGAGTACTTTTGTTCCCCGGATTGACTTGTGGAGCTAGGGTGTGGCTTTGTTTGCCTCACTTATTGAACACCCAACAGTCCTTTTGGTATAAGCGGGGAGAGTTCTAGGGAAGTCCTATAGTTTTAGGATTCAAACTTTCATTTAATCAACTTAATCAATCCTAAAACTTATCTAATTCAACCTTGGTTTATTTCATAATCTTTTGATGGTTTATGCTCTATAATTTCAGCAAACATTTCACTTTAAGTTACTTTACATGCAATTTTATTGAGCATTGTGGATAATTAACTAAGTAGTTGCGCACTTTCCCATTGAAGGCTCTTTATTTGATCTTGCATCTATCTTTAATCACCCCTTGAAGTTGCGCATCTTGTGGAGGCACTTCTTGTTTGGGTTTGTAGTTGTGTTGAATGCCATTGAGGACAACCCCTTGAAGTTGCGCATCTTATGGAGGCACTTCATTGTTTGGGTGTGTTGGCTTATTGTGTTGTGGAGATCATTCCTTGATGTAATCTTTCTTTTCCCTGCACAAACAAATCAAGTTAGTTTAGTTAGTGCTTGCCTATTTCATTTGTTGATAGTTGTATATTCTTGTTGTATCTTTAGCATTCTTTGTTTTCTTTGTATAGATATTTGTTTCATTTACTTGTATCTAATTCAATTGTTTTGTAAAGTAATTCCTTTGTATCTAGTTGTAAACTTTGTAAAGTCTTTCTTTCTAATTTTTGTAAATCTAGTTGACCTCTTGCTCAACCTTAGGCACTAGTCCTAGGTGACTTAGGGAAAGGGTTTGCCTTTGCATTGAAATCTTGCATTTGCATTGTTGTCTCTCATATAGGCTAGATCCCCCTAGACCTATAACCAATTAAAATTAACTCCTAGACATAATCTCTTAACTCACATAGTAACTAGGGTCTACCCCCCTTGGCTTCCCTAGGAGTAAGCCTAGACGAAAGGAGTTCAAGTCGAGGTGACAGTGGGCTTGAACTTAGACATTGTGTCTCCGAGGACACACTAAGTGGATTTAAACTTAGTCCACGTTTGCAACTCTGTATAAGGACGACAACATGGTACATTTGTGGGGTACAATGAATCTTCAAAGGCATACCAAATCTACATCCCTGGTCAGAGACAAATCGATGTTAGCAGAGATATCACGTTTGAGGAAGAGATAACCTTTCGAAGATCCAGAGAATCTCATATGGAGATTGATAGTGAGAAGAAAGAAGAGACACTACCTTCTCCCCCTTTAGCAGTTCAGAGGGAGACAGTTACAGATCCAGTTGATCTAGTTGATCCCATAACTCCAGTTGATGTTCCCAGAGACATTGCAGTAGACCAGAAGAGGCCTGCATGGGCTCGACAGACTTTGCAGGAGGCAGAGGGACATGTAGCTTCTATTTCGAGAGAGCAAGTGACCACAAAGATTTTCGAGCTATATTTCAGCTATGAGCCACATCATTGATACTGAGCCTTCTTGTCATGGTGAAGCAGTAGGTCAACAGGTTTGGCAAGATGCCATGACCGAAGAGTATCAGTCCATCATGAAGAATGATGTGTGGAATATTGTTCCGAGACCGGAAGGTAAGTCTGTAGTGACTTCCAAGTGGATCTATAAGATCAAATATGCAGCTGATGGAAGTGTCTAGAAGTACAAAGCGGGATTTTTGGCTAGAGGATTCTCTTGGGTGGAGAGAATAGATTACGAGGAGACATTTTCTCTTGTTGCCCGATACACTTCCATCCGTACGATTATTGCCCTTGCAACATCCATGGGTTGGAGATTACATTAGATGGATGTGAATACAACCTTTCTCAATGGTGAGATTGAGGAAGAAGTTTACATTGAGCATCCAGATGGATTCGTGATACATGAGAAGGACTCTCATGTGTGCAGGTTGAAGAAAGACCTGTATGGACTAAAGCAGGCACCTCAAGCATGGTATGAGAAGATTGATGGATACTTGATGAGTTTGGGCTTCAACAAGAGTGTTGTTGATCCAAACCTATACTACAACATCGTTGGTGACGAGTGCCTGATTTTTGTCCTATAAGTTGATGACTTATTCCTCACCGGTTCATAAAGCCTTATTGTTGAATGCAAGCGTGCATTGGCTTCTGAATTCGAGATGAAGGACCTTGGTATGATGCACTACTTCTTGGGGCTAGAAGTGTGGCAGAGGACTGATGAGATTTTCTCGAGTCAAGAAAAATATATAGCGGAGATATTGAAGAAATTCGGGATGACAGACTGAAGATCCATGTCTACATTGATGGTGATGAATTTGAAGAAAATGAATGAGACTTCTTTTGATTCAGGCGAGATTGATCCACATCTTTACAAACAGCTGATTGGATCGTTGATGTATCTGGTTAAGACTAGACCTGATATATGCTATACAGTGAGTGTACTCAGTCAGTTTATGAGTCTGCCGAGACAGACACACTGGATAGCAGCAAAGCATGTGCTGAGATATTTACAAGGCATAGTTGGTCATGGACTGAGATATACCTCCGATGTAGACATGAGATTGCAGGGATATGCCGATGCAGATTGGGCAGGGAGCGCAGTGGACCGGAAGAGCACCTCCGGTTGTTGTTTTACCTTGGGATCTGCCATGGTTTCTTGGTGGAGCAGGAAATAGACTTCTGTGGCTTTGAGTACCGCAGAAGCAGAGTACATTGCATTATGTGTGGCAGTCTGCTAAGCAGTGTGGCTTCGCAAGCTCTTTGCAGACTTATTTGGACATGAGATGGATTCCACCGTTATCCATTGCGATAACCAGAGCTGTATGAAGCTCTCAAAGAATCCAGTGTTTCATGATAAATCAAAATACATTGAGATCAAATACCATTACATCAGAGATATGGTGTAGAGGAAAGCAATACATGTGCAATACCTTTCTACACACGAGCAAGTTGCAGATATCGTCACCAAATCACTTTCCAGGACGAAGTTCGAGTACTTCCGTGAGAGACTTGGTGTGGTGGAGAATACCTCCCTAGTTGAGAGGGAGTGTTGATGATTGTATCTTCATGAGACATTCTCCAGGTTGTTCTCCTCTGGACTGAGTTGAGATGATCTGTGAGAATGCCCATGTGATGGGTGAGTCATACTCCTTTGGATTGAGTTGAGATGACGTGTGTGGTCTCTTGTTGTGCTCCTTTGGACTGAGTTGAGACGACTTGAGATGGTCTCTTGTCAGATTCCTATGGACTTAGTTGAGTTGACTTGAGATGGCTCTCCAGATAGTACTCCTATTGACTTAGTTGAGCTGATTTGTTGAGAGTGACGTCCCTGTGGCAGAGCAAAGGTGGACGTGTCCCTAGTGGCAGAGCACTAGAGGATGTGTGGATCCCTTGCTATATTGTCTAAGAGTAAGATTATTGTGTAACCTAATTTGTATTGTAAAGGGTACAAGTCGGCGCCACCATGTAAAGCTAATTAATATTGTGTAAAGATTAATTATATTTCTGAGTTGTAGAAGTTAGCCCTATTGTGCCAATAGACACATCCATTTGATGTGCTAGGTCATGTATAAATAAGAGTTAGATCCCCATTGTGGATCAATTCACTCACACTTGTTTCATTATCTCAACACCTGCTTGTAGGGATGAAGTGCACACTTCTCTTAGGCGCAAGTTTTCTTGGTCATAGAGCACCCTCTTGTGTGCACTAGGGTTTGTGGTGAAAGGGTGATCTTCTCTTGACTCTATAGCAAAGGATTGTTGGGTTTTTCTCTTGATTGATAAGGGTTTTCCCAGGATAACTTCTTTTGTTCTTGTGCATGCTTATTCTTCTTGTGATCTTGGTTACTGCAGCTATTGTATATTGTATTGCTGCATTGTTTATGGTTCAAATTCATGCTAAATTAAAATAAACTATATGTGCTTGAGCTAAGCATTCAAAAATTCAACAAGAACCACGTTATTACAACTTTATAAAAACCCTTTACAAAGTCATGTGCCTAGTAGTGTAAATACAAGGTCACTTCCACATACAAGACAAAACATGCGGAGTACCACCCGAGCTATAAAAACTAACACTACACCTCTCAAAGCGCTGCAGTAGTATGATTCAACCCAAGAGTTGCAACATCTAGAGGATGATGATGATCACTGAGGTGAAATACGGATAAAGTCACAAATTTAGAGCATCATGATCTATCATCTGACTCAACCAATGGTCACCACTTTCATGACAAGCACATAAGACATTAACACTCAATATGAAGCAATGAAATGTTGTACTTTATGTATGTCAAGCACCATAATCATCAAATGTTAGTGAGCTGAACAAAATGTAGGAAGCATCTCTGGCCAAATGTCCATGAAGGGACCATAGATCTTATTTGTGGAACTGTTCTCTCCAAGTGAAAAAAACCTCCTCTACTTACCTCTATATGGAAGGGGGTAACAGGTATCATGAAAATATGAACTCTGTGTCATTTATATGTCATGTTTTCGTCAATAACAATGTACTTGTCCATTGTTGTGTTCTAGTTATGATGAAGGATAATTCTGTGCAAGAGGGATGTATGTTCCTTGTTATGATGGTACTAATACTTCTCTAATTGTTCTCTTCTCCTGAGTCTTCTGTTTTTAACTTAAAATCATAGGTCTATTCTTTTTGAAATATATTGTGGCATTCTTTCTATTTGAGTGTTCGCTATTTTATTCTTTCTAAAATGTATTCTACTAGGAAATTAACAATGATTCTAAAAAGAGAAAAATAAAGTGTATGTTTTTAACTCCCATATTATTTCATGATATTTTATCTATTGGCCTTATTATTTCTAATTCCTATTTCATGATCACTTACTATGATAAGATCAAATTCATTTGGGCAGGTTGTATCTTCAATACCAGCATTGCCAGCAAGAATAAAGCGTATCTTCTACATGTCAAGTGAGGGTACAAACCTCTTGCATGAGGTCAGCTAGTTCTTTTCAGTCCTGTTGATTTTCTATGTTCATTTTTTAATTTTCACTCTTGTTTAAAATGGCGTACCAAATGAATTTTCTTTTGGATATTTATGAAGGTAAGGTATATACTTTGGTTGCTAATTCCACGGCACTTAATGGACTATTTTAATGGAGACAAAAATTTAATTTGATTCCCATCATTGAATTGTTGAACATTGACGCTTTTGGTAACATGCACAGTTTATTTTGCGGGCTCTTTTGAAGAGACATTGCCCATAGTAGAGTGAAAGCTACGTGGCAATATAAAATATAGCTGATTGGCTCTAAGTGAGGGTTTCATTGTAGATTTTATTGTATGGATTTCATTTGAAGACACATTACCCATAGTAGAGTGGAGGTTATCTGACAATATAGAATATGCCCAATTGGCTTCAACAGTCTATTGTATGGGCTTCTTTTGAAGACATGTTGCCCGCAGTAGAATGGAAGTTATGTGACATCATAAAATATAGCTTATTGGCTCTAAGTGAAGTTCTAGTTGTGGATTTTATTGTATGGGCTTCTTTTGAAGATACATTACGTATAATAGGTTGGAAGTTATGT
Organism: Picea engelmannii; assembly: GCA_009831015.1. Taxonomy (NCBI): domain Eukaryota; kingdom Viridiplantae; phylum Streptophyta; class Pinopsida; order Pinales; family Pinaceae; genus Picea; species Picea engelmannii. Next base: position 16,187 of record ML855255.1, on the reverse strand, counting down.
GACAATATAAAATATGGTCTATTGGCTCTAAGTGAGGTTCTACTTGTGGATTTTTCAAATTCCTTGCTGGTGCTTGGGAATGTTTCCTTCTATTAGGGAACACACTAGCTAAGTTGGGACACCTGCTATGGATATGCCTCATTAAACCCAGGAAAACATTTCAAAGTGTTAAAATTTCACCTCTTGACAACAGATCTGCATAAACCAAAACGTTTTAGGAAAGAATCAAGAGTGTAGACACCTCTTATCAGGAGGTTAGATCATCATATCTGCAAACACATGATACATCTAAGAAAAGAGAAGTCTGAATATCAGATCTGAATACTAAATCAGATCAGCACCAGCCCAACATTGAGTGGATTATAAATCAGATTAGCATGCTAAATTAACTCAGCACCAACCCTACTGTAAATAGCGTAGATGAATCTGTAACAATTAATTGCCCTCTAATTGTTTCCAGATTTCCAAAAATTGAGATTATTTCAAAAAATCAGGATCAATTCAAGTTAATTGCAAGTCAATGGAAATTAATTGCCACTGCATGGAAAAGTGCCAATAAAGGTGGACAACCAGATTTCTTTTGGGTTATTGTTCTTTTCAGCTGTTAGGGTTGAGAGCTAAGGATCCCAACAGAGCCAAGCATCCATTTGGAGAGAGCCAACGAATTGTTTTCACCCCCATCGATTGTTATTACTCATTAAATTTATGATGACCCTCTTATAGTTTAGGATATCATTCTCTGGCTGACTTGTTTTATACCATTTTGACGAACCTTTTTCTGAATGCTCGTAAGACTCTATGGTCTGAAGTGGTATTATTGTGGCTGCACTATTTTAGATATTAGAAGGATTTTTCTTTGATGGAGTTTCTGAAGCTTTTCCTGTGGCTGTATTGTAGGTATTCCCAGCCGTTAATGATACAGTGCTGGAGCAGCTGAATCAAGTGGACTGTATTGTTTATGCCATGGGATCTCTTTATACTTCTGTTTGCCCCTCACTGGTCATCTTTTTATGCTTGTACATCTGTATGTTTTTCATATATCTGTGCACACAAACAGAGAAACATATAAGCATTTGCATAGTTTAAAGCTGCAATAAATGCCTACAGAAAAATCATATGAGATATAGGACCATCTTTTGTCCGGAAATTTCTATGCATTACTGTAACAACGGATTTCCTTCTAGAAATTTGAAAGGAAGTCCTAAATAAATATCTCTACGAAGAAAATAGATCATTTCATATTTTTGCTAGTGAGAAAAATTGTGTATTACAATACATTACTGGCATTATAGTTTATGTTAATTAGGTTATTGTTTGTTGATTTTGATCCGAAGGTTTTTGAAGGGAAAGACCAGTTTTACAGCTCAAGTATTTGCCAATATGTAGAGGAAGTTGCCTGCATGTATAATTACTGCTTGACATGTAGGTAATGGCTCAAATTCACATGCAGGTAGTTGTTTACATGTGATTTATGAACCCTGGCTTGATTGTTAACTCTAACCATGTTATGAGACCAAGGAACCATAGTTAAATGGTTGGGAGGGAGCTGGAACCACATTTTTCATCAACGAGGACTTAGATAGATAAGAGGTACTTATTAGGCCCATAAGTTATCCCATGGAGTGATAGTTTCCACTTGTCCAAATGCATAAGTAAGATGTGGTCTCATATAAGTACGGTGAATTTTCCTAGAGGTGCAGTAACCCTCTTTTCTTTATGCAACAAATATTGATATGCACCATTTTGATTGATTCGAGAGACCATGCTTTAAGGCCTGTTGCCCCCCCCAATGCCTAGGGGTAACTAGAAGAGATCATGTCTCATGGCCTGCAATGGAGACAATGATACCGACCATAATGATGATCACCGTGTCCACAGAAAACAGGCCAACACCCCCCCTCATGTTTCCTTTTCTACTACAAATCAGCCAAGCTCATCACATCCAATCAACTTAGTGTATGGGAGATGGTAAGCCAGTGTCACCATGAGGTATGTTAATCCTTCTTTCATGAAAAGTGTTGTGCTTAATTTACTAGGCATGTGGATGAGGATCATTGGTTGAAGTTGGATCACTGGCTCAAGAAGTTATGTTTGTTGCCTTGTTTCACCTTAGTGGCCAGCTTTTGTGCCCTAGTCCCGTGTTGTCACCGCCCAAGGAAAAGGGGTACTGCTGGGGGGCCCTCACAAGGGTAACGTTCCGTTCCCCACCATACTTAATACTTTTCATATTGGAGCCTGTCGCAATGTACTAAACTTCAATAATGGGTCATGGTCCATTTTCTCACGAGAAGAGGGGTTGGAGGCTTAGAGGTTGATTGCAGCTGCTTCTAAAAGAATAAGAGAATGATGTTAAAGAAATAAAGGAATAATAGCAAAGGACTCTCAAAAGCCAGTCCAAACTTGATCTCTACCCTTTCTGTGCTCGCCCCAGTTCCACGTGGTGATGCTATAGCTTGAAACCTTATAAAACGGGACTTGCAAATATGATAAGAGGACAAATAAAAAGGCAGATAGAAGGGTTTGGAAAAAACAACACTTAGAAAGTGGTAACTCAAGAGCAAGTGCACCCTCCACAAAGGCGCTCATAGAAATGGATTAAATGACACAATAAGCCATGAAGTAAGCCCAACACATACCACTATCACACTTACTCTTGAAGGGTTGTTTTCTTTCACTGTTTCCCTCAGGACCTATCCCTATAGCTGGGTCTTTTCTTTCACTCTTTCGGTTGGCACACCTAATAGGGTTTGTTGAAGGCCCTCCCATATTCAAACTTGCCAACCTACATAAAGTCTTGAGTTGGTGTGATACTTGAAGGAGATATTGAAGTGAATTATTCATGTGGCTTATATCTTAAGCAACAACTTACTTTGCATGAGGACTACTATATCTCATGAACATTGGTTTACTTGATTTCATATTCTGTTTTGATTTTGATGCCCTTGACATGGTTCTTTGAAAGATGCTCCAGGATTTCACCTAGGACATTGTGCCTCTATTGTAGGGTTTGGCATGTGTGATGCAGAGCAGTGTCACATAGTCACTCATTCAGACATGGGCTCTCACATCTTGGAGACCTTGGACGACAGATAGATGGGATTGATTTTGAGAGATTTGGTCATGGTGGTGTTGATTTTTCATTAAGCTAGGCTCAAGCATGAAGTTTATTCCAATTTTAGCATTTTACTTGAACAATAGACAATTGCAGTTACACCATAGACAATTTGCTGCAGTAACCAAGATCACAAGAAGAAATACCATGCACAAGTACACAAGAAGTATCCTGGGAAACCCTTCTCAACAAGGGAAGAAAACCCAGCCAATCCTTTGCTATATTCTTCAAGAGAAAGACCTCCCACACCATAAACCTAGCACACAAAAGGGTCCTCACAAAACCTAGAAGGCTAGCACCCAAGAGATGTAAAATTTCAGACCTCACCCAGTTTCAAGTCTCGCTGATTTTTCAGCCAATGTTTAATGCCCAAACCCAGTTTTATGACAGCTAGGACCTACAACTAATGCAGGTGAGATAATTAGGTGTTTGTAGCTGGGGAGATTAAGATAGCCTTTAGATTCAAATTTTAGCAAATGGACATCGTGAACAAAACACACTACAATGTAACAATAGGCCGGTGTGAACATAACACATTCAGATGCGTTTCTTAAGCATAAATGATTCATTGTGCGAATTCTATTACTGGAAATGGATCCAATCCAGAAACAGAAAAAAAAAA
>WSFP011388750.1:0-28402 GCA_009831015.1 Picea engelmannii | reverse complement strand
AGTTGAACTACTTCTTTAGTTAAGTTAACTAAAACTCAACCAAAATTTTAGTTAAGGGGGAAAAGTAATAAAATAATAATAAGGGTTTTTAATAAATAATAACTAGTAGGTGGGACCCCTTGTGACTCCCTTTAGCTCTTTAACAAACATAACACAACTAGTTAATCAATAAAAACATCCCTCCTTGTGACTCCCATCATCACTCTCATATTTTGACAATTTATATCAATGATAATTTAAATTATTTCCAAAAATATATTATCCATATATCCAAAAAATAGTATGTTGTCCAAAATTTCAGAAGTCAACTGTTCTCAACAATCAATAAATAAAAACACTTAAAACCCATATTTTCCACTCTGGGAGGCAATCTTTCCCTTGTTGTTGCTGTCACCCTTTGATCTTTCTGAATTTTCCTTAGGCTGTGTGGAGCCTTTAGGCCTAATCTCACTGATCACATGAGAGCAATCATCTCTCAAATGCATGCGGGAGGACACGGATTTGGCAGAGTCATTTGAGGGTGAGGAGGGGGAAACAACGACTTTTCCTTTGTCAGGGGCATGGTGGGCCTTGGTTTTTAACCTTTTACTTGCATGGGAAGACTGTACTAGTGAGTGGACAGGGGAATATTGGACAATCTGACTAACAGGTGGAGGAGAAGGTAGAGACAAGTTAGGCCAACCACGATATTGGGAGACTGCCGAGTGGACAATCTCTTTCCATCCGTCGTTTTCAGGGACTTCAAGTTGTAGTGAGACATGAGGGGGCACTGAGATACCCAGGGACATGTGGGGCTTGGAAGGGAGGCCTTTCTGGCCCAGGTTGGACCACTCCTTGCCCAATCCAATTAAAAAATCCAGCTTGAAATAGCTGGCCCAACTCTTGCAAGTTTGCATCAAAATGTATAGAGAACCTTGGCCTTCTAGGGCCCCTGTTCCAATTTCCTCTTCCTATGTTACCCCAACCATGGTTACCTCTGCTGAAAATGCTCATTCCTGTATGCATTATTGATTAGAAAATATTTTATTCAACAACCATACATGCAATCTCCTTTAAATATGAAACAAAGTTTGGCTCAACAACACATCAGACTCATGCAATCCAATCCATACAAATCGTTTAATACTTGTAAATGAGCAGGGGGTGAATAAGGGTTCTAGGATATGTGAGGGATTGTATTGAGCGAAAAGTGTTAAAATGAGGGGGGATAGATCATGGTTACTACTCACAAATCATCAAACAATCGACTGTAAATCAAAAGAATATATCACTGTTGTTGACGATTAAAATCACAACGAAGTTTTTCCCACAAAGTGTTGCTAAAGCCTATTATTATAAAAGCTAAATAATACTACTAGGTGGGGCCCCCTTTTAGATTGGAGATCAGGTATGGTTCTTATTTGATGTTGTGCTACTATTCGACACTGCTTACATGGTGATATAATCTTTGTTTATTGGCGATGGAGAAGGCATATTCTGTGTTTTTCTGCTGCTCTAGGCTCAAGTTTTATTTCACAACAACCTATGTTATCCTTGTTATCACTGCTATCTTTTATTGGAAATATTACTAGGATACTTGCATAATAAACATGTTAGCAACAACACATACAAGCAATTGGAAGGAAATGAAAGCAATGCAACAAAATGCAAAGGAATTAAACTATGCAAATATACTATTATACATGCATTAGAATTGAAATGGTCATTGTTAAACCTAGCAATAAGCTAATGGTTAACAAATTGTTGAGTTATATGGAACATGGTTGATTTATGTTATGGCATAAGTTAGAAATGTGATATGGTCACGCTATTGGTTTTAATGGTTGATGGTTTCGATACATGGCTTAATTAATTGAGTTAATGGATTAATGGCTAGCATCTACTGATGAATTAAATGACTAGAGGGTGGAGGCGACGTGAATTTACTGCACGTCACCTTTACTCCTCCCACTGGCCGACACTCTAATCGGGCTATTGTTCAACTGTGTTGCTGTGGTTATGCTCCGATTTTCAAGAAGAGAGGAACCTCTCGGCCAACTCATGTATTAAGGTGTTTTGATTACAGGTATGTCTTTTTTTTCCATTCATGGGTCTGCTCTGGTTATGAGATAGATATTGGCTCGGATGTATGGGTTGCGCTTTCCTTAAGTATTGCAACTGTGTAAAATTGTGATTTTTGGAATGAAGCGTTGATGGTTTTCTCTGCATTAATGTTTGAAGTCATGGTGTTATTGGTCATCCCGGGTGTTAGCATCCATAAAAGCTCTCTTTTATCCTTGCTAGTTTAGTTGGAGGGTTTCATTTGGTCTTGGGTGGCTAGCTGTCTTCACGCATTCGTATCACCATACCCAGTCTTTGGCTTTTATGGGGTTTAATGGTTGGAAGCACTTGGTGTCATTGCTCTTTGTTCACTTGGGCATTGGTTTTTTTCACCACTAATGGTCGTGCAGTGGGTTATATTGTTCTTTCTCGGCCTTGTCTTCACCTCAGCGTTGTGGTTGTTTGACTAGAGAGTCATGAGGGTTATACCCTGCGTGTGTTAAGTATCATTACCATGCCGAATTAGAGACTCACTCCTCTATTATAGCCTCTCCTATCACAGGTTTCGTCACCTTGTCCACGAAATAAATTGTGGTGTTCTCTGTGTGTACACAGTTGGTCTTGGAGGTTTTCACCATTGAGAAGAGTCGATTTTAGTCTCCCTGTGTTGGCCATAGAGCAAACCCTCAACTCCTCGAGTCTGAGGGTTAGTAGAGAAGACCGTTGTGGTCTATCGGGTTTACTATTGGTTGTTATAGATTGGAAGTATTATCAACAGAGTCGATTACCAGCTCGCCCAGTTGATTATATGACAATGGTGTTGGTTTGGCATCTAGTCACTACAATTGTTATTATTGGGTGGATAAGCTCAACATGGTCAATTGGAATGAGTTGTTAAATCAAATACATAATCGTTGTCCTTGTGTTTATAAAATTTATAACCCAACACTGTTTTTAATTGATCAATGCACAATGATGCTTCATGCTTGATGCATTGGTATGAGTGGCGTTCCTATAAGCATGAATCAATGATTACTGTAACTGTGTGTTTTTAATGGCTAAATGATTATTGAAATCGAGGTGCTTATGGAATTTCCATCCACTATGTATGTACGGTTATTTGATTGCGTTGTCAAGAATGGGCACAATTTTTTACACAGTATGGTTTGGTTGCAGTTTGATTAATTTGAGCAATACCGTTGCTGCCTCTTTGTAGTGGATTGATAACTTGGTACTATAGGTTGAGTTAATGATACTGTGACTGTGTGTTTAAAATTGTCAAATGGGAATGTTGCATCATGGTGTTTATGGTATGGCTGCCCACTGTGTATGCTATGGATATTTTTTGGGTTGCGCACTCAGAGATAGTCACAGAGTTTTAAACATGGCCTTGTTGCAATTCGATTATTTGTATTATGAGGTCAGGTATGTTGTTGTTGCCTCGTTATGTTGGATAGATAGCCCAACATTTTGAATGTTTAGAATCAAAGAAAAATTGGACCTGCAGAGTCACATAAATGCAATTGCATTTTGTCGAATGGTTGTATATTTCACAACATAGCGTGAATTAAAGTGGTAATTGTTATCTGTGTGTTTAAATGGCAAGCCAGAATCTTTGCAAGATAAATATGGATCATTGTGTTGACTGTCCACTATGAATGTTAAGTGAATATCATGCATTTTAACATGGGTGCTGTGACAGTATAACCTCATTGAAATTTAATTATTAAATTAGTTGAAAGACATAATCGAGCACGATTTTTATGTCTGCATTTAATGATTGAAATAGTTGGAAGTGGTTGATCATCAGAGTGGAAGTAATTGACTGTGTATTCATTTGGAATTTGCTTAAATGTTAAATGGATAGATGAGAAAAATAGAGCTCCTCTACATGTGGTTGTGGAACACAAACTGTCCTGTTTTGATGGCACTGTGTTAAATATTTGATTATAGTGAGCAAGTTGATGCACATAATTGTTTGAACTTTACACAGTAATTTTTTGGGGTCTCACTGGTCATTTGGTTGAGGTGTTTCCTTTTACATAATGGTTTATGGATCACTTGATTAATTTTATGAAAAATAATCACTCTCTTTCCCTACCATTATTTTTCTTTTTTCTATTTACAACCCCATCGCCTTCCCACATTCATTTTTCCCTCCTTATTCTAAAATTGATTACAGTCAAGGATAATTTTGTATTGAGGCAGTTGGAAGTTACATTGTCTTGGTTGGATTACAGTGAATGTTTTCTTTGGTTTATATTACAGTTGATTGTTGTTGTCTTTGAGCAATAACCGTGTTCTTTTCCCCCCTCATTATATCATGTTTCCCTCAACACAAACTCCTCGTATATCCCAGAACCCTTTGTTCACCCCCTGCTGATTGAATTTTTTTTTAACAATTTGTATGGATTGGATTGCATGAGTCTAATACGTTGCTGAGCCAAAATCTATTTCATATTTTTAAAAGAGTTGTCATGTATGGTTATTTAAAAGACTATTTTCTAATCAATCATGCATGCAAGAATGAGTTTTTTCAGTCGAGGTAGCCATGCCAGAGGCAACAGACGAAGAGGTAATTGGAACCGAGGCCTAAGAAGGCCAAGGTTATCCATACATTTTGACGCTGACTCACAAAAGTTAGGCTAGTTGTTTCAGGTAGGATTTTTCAATTGGATTGGGCAAGGAGTGGTCCAACCTAGGCCTGAAAGGCCTCCCTTCCAAGTTTCACAAGCCCCCGGTATCCCTGTGCCCCCTCATGTCTCATTGCAACCTGAGGTTCCCGAAAATGATGGATGGAAAGAGATTGTCCACCTGACAGTCTCCCAACATCGTGGCTGGCCCAATTTATCCCTACCTGCTCCCCTGCCTATTAACCCCATTGTCCAAGATGCCCCTTATCACTCACCAATACAGTCCTCTCATGCTAGAAAAAGGCTGAAAACTGAGGCCCATCATGCCCTTGACAAAGGAAAATCCACTGCTTCCCCTTCCTCACCCTCCAATGGCTTTGAAAAATCTATGTCTTCCCAGATGCATTTGAGGGATGATTGTTCCCATGTGATCAATGAGATTAGGCCTAAAGGCTTAGCGCAACCAAAGGCAATTTCAGGAAAATCGAAAGGTGACAACATCAATAAAGGAAAGATTGCATCTCAGAGTGGGAAATATGGATTTTGAGTTTTTATTTTATCTATTGTTGATGACAATTGACTTCAGGAGTTTTTGGACAACATGTTCTATTTTTGGATATATGAGTAATACTTTTTTGAAAATAATTTCAAATATCATGAGCTAAATTGTCAAATGTGAATATGATGATGGGAGTCAGAAGGAGGTGTGTTTTTCTTAACTAACTAGTTATGTTATGATTGTTATGAGCTAAAGGGAGTCACAAGGGTTCCACCTACTAGTTATTATTTATTTATAACCCTTATTATGATTATTACTTTTCCCCCTTAACTAAAAAGTTGGTTGAATCTTTAGTTAACTTAACTAATGAGGTGGTTCAACTACCTCAACCAATTTTGATTTGCTTAAAGGCAAAAGGAAAGGGAGGAACAGAGGAGGATAGAAGGAGAAGCATACTAAGGTTTGCTCTTTGAGTTTATGTTGAGATAGTTTAGTTTTCATTCATTCCTTAATTTATCACAAGCCTAATTCTCTTTTATGATAGCAGGGTCTTATTGTAGACATCAACATTCAAGGCTAAATTACATCATTCAGACACTTGTTTTTCAAAGGTGTTGATCTATCTTTGATAGTCTGTGTAGACTTGTCTGTTTGTGAATTAGTTTTCATGACTGACAAAGGCTATTATGCAGAGTCGAGTGGGAAGCAATCTGTGGCAAGATGATCCAACTTTTAGAGTTCATTTTTGATTTCTGTTAGAGGTCCTTTTGTATGTTCCATTGGGGATGTCTAAGTTTGACTTTGGTCCGAAATTTCTGTATGAGATTTTGTAAAGAAAATGACTCTTTGGTGAATTGGAATGAAATAAAGGATTGCTTTATGTCTCATCTGTCTTGATTATCATCTTGGTATATTTACTTTTGTCTCTAAATTTATTTCAACAACTGTTATGTTCAAAAAATCATATAAAAAGTGAATTTCCAACAAGCTTTTTATTTATAAAAGACTAACCTAAGAACTCATTATTAATACTTGTGAGTTAGGATGTTATTTTTGTTGGCTATAAACATAGGGTGATATTCCTGTCTATTTTTCTTTAGCTAAGCAGAATCTGAAAATGCTTGAGTAAGATCATTTCATATCTTTTCCTCAACATTTATTTGGCGACCATACTGGGGAGATCTTTGATATCTCTCTGGTTAATTTTTATACTCGATTTTAATCGATACATATTTCTTTTTCTGATATTGATTCTTTGACTATTTTATTCTTAATGATTGTTCCTGTTGCAAGGCAGCCCAATATTGATCCCGATCTTCAAGATCAGACCAACATTGCTTTGAATATGTTTAATACCATCTTAGACACTGCCAATACCCGTGCTGAGCTTAACCATTCTTGGGCAGCAATTGAACGAGATATTAGTGCTCAAGAACAATTGGAAGCTAGACATAGACAACCTAGAAATCAATAGTGACCCTTTTGTTTCTTCAAGTTTTGGCCTTTCCTTCATGTCCTTATATTCTCGTGCTTCGAGAAGAAGAAGAGGCTTGCCACCTGAAATCAATCCTATTGCTGAAATAGGAAGAAAAAGCATTGTGTTATCTACCCAACAAAGTGCTCTAAGGAGAACTTTATCTGATTCTACCAGTTCATCTTCCTTTCCCTCATCTATCATCCACAAGATGGAATCTAGTGGTGGCTCTGGTGGCACAGGAAGTGCTGCATCTTCTCAATCTTCATCGTCATCGGTGATTGGTAGCTTATATAGCCACCATATCCCTATCCAATCTACCACAAATCCCACCAAAGTCATTAAAAAGTATGGGATTTTTCAGTGCAAAGAAGATGCCACAACCACACCATGGCATGTGTCCTCTCCTCTTATTCCAACACCTGCTACTCATCCACTTCCTAAATTTAAAGAGCATATTCCTAGGTTTTCAAGAAATAACACTGTCACTACAAACAAACACCTAGTGACATTGTTGTGGGTGGGAAATCCCCCTACGGAATAACATTAAGGGTTTTATCATGCATGCAGAAGTGACCTAAAGCTCCCTACTTCTTATCATCATCCCATGCCTAAACCCCATTGTTCAGATGCAAATACAAGGTTAAAAAGATCAAGTTGACATACCTTATTTTTCATGTTTGACGTCGATCCCTTTTCATGCTTGGTCGTTCTTTGACTGCAACTCTCCTCCCAATGCTGACCTGCATTCACAAAAGACAAACAAAGAACTCCACATGCATTTGATCTATGAACTAATGGGTTAGAGATTTAATCAACATATAATCAATATTCAAACAATGAAAACCTCATATGGAGGGACAAGAAAAGTACTTCTTTTATTAATCTCACAAGAATACCTTACAATAGTGAGATCAACCATTGCTCCTCGAATTTGGTCCTAGGCTCCTCTTCAACTGTGCTCCAACTGCTTTCGAATATGATTCTTATTCACACAATAGTTATAAAAGGTTGAGGCAAGGGGAATACTAAATCGGGTAGAGTTTCTTTACTAAGATCTTCCTCTTTTCAAATGGGACCCCTACCCCTTCTTTTATAGGCTAGAAAGGGATAGGTATTTTGTTGAGTAACCGTCTATGAGCAGTCGAAAGGTTTAGTTAACTTACCCAAAACTGCGTGTTTCGTATGAAACTTTCCATTTTTTGTGCTTTTGTAGGTACACGTGGGCTGTAGTGAGTTAGCTAGCGTGTACACGCATGCAATAGTGGAGCAGGGTGTGTGTGCCTTTAAAAAGGGTGTTTTTAAGAAGAGATGTTTAGTAGTGGCTTGGAAAAGAAAGAATATGAGATAGCCTGATGCCAGGTAAGCATGTTTGGTGCAAATTAGGGTTATAACAAGCATTTTCTAATGTTTGTCATAAAATATGGGCCAATGAAAATGACACTTGCATGCACTTATTCATCAATTCCTTTTTGACCTTCCTCCTAAGATTCTATCTACTTGGGAGGAGTTAATCTATTGGTTCTGATACACTTATGGGCAATCTAAAAGCCCAACCGAGAAGTTACGGGAGTATAATAATGTTACCTATAAGGATGGTGAGACCATTAAGTCCTTCAACTTGCGTTTCACCAAGTTATACAATCAAATCCACGAACTCATTCACCCTCAGAACCAAGCCACTTTCATGCATTACTACAATGCATTGCCTTTTCCCTACCATCATAGGCTTGAGGAAAAATCCATTGATAATCTCGGATCTGCTCTGCATGCTTGTTCATAGTATGAAGAAAAACTTGAAAGAACTGGCCTTCCCCAGGGAGAATCGGTTACACAGACAGACATGTCTTCCCTTTTACAACTAGTGCAAGATATAAACAACCATATGATAGTGCATGAGCGTAAAGGAACTGTCTCTCCTCTCACCCCTGGAGCTTCATCCTCTTCTGCACCCCCCTTTAGAAATCTGGTTGAAAACAATTTTCAGCCTAAAGCTATCCTGCCTCGAAGTTGGTGTAACTTTTGCGAGGAACACCACAAAGAAACCACATGTGAGGTAAAGAAGAGTGCCAGAGATAAGATCTTTGGTAAAATACCAGAAGCTACTATCGCTATCCTATATTTTGCAGAGCTAGAAGATGTCATGGTCATCAACACTAGGAACAAAGCCTATGCTCCGAAAAGAAAATTTGATCCTCCCCACGGTTCTTCTACCCCGAGCTCATCCTCGCCCGCTGCTACTATCCAGGTTCATAGAGTTCCTAAGAGTCAAGGAATTACTTCCCCTCTCCCCTCTTCCAAATATAATATCTTGAATCAGTTGTCCAACATCAAAGCAGATGCAACCCTTCTAGACATGGTTGTCATCCCTGAACAACAAATGCGTTTGAAACAATTCATGGAAGGAAAAGCTTCCGTTGAAGCCAATCTTTTTGAAGAGGTAAACAAAGAGGATTCTTCTGTAAATAAAGTAGGTGTACATAACTTTAGATACCCTATAAAAAATCCCACTTTTTATATTTCTTTAAAGATTATGGATAAGATTTCCCATTGTTTCCTCATTGATGGTTGTTCGGGCCCAAGTGTGATGTCGAAGATTATTATGGAAGAGCTAGGCTTGTCTTGTACAAATGAAAATGCTAGAAGCATGCTCTCCTATAATAGTCTACAACAAACAACTATAGGCGAGATTAAGGATGTGACCTTGGTTTTATGCGCTCATCCTGAAATAAGGACAACCCTCAATATTCAAGTAATCGATATGCATGTAAGCAATTATTCAATCATTTTAGGAAGAGATTGGCAAGCCTTAACAGGTGGATACCTCTCACTTGATGGGACACATTTATCTGTTCCTCGGAATGGTAAGAACATTATAGTCCTTAGAGAGGGAAGAATTTCACCCTACATAGAGAGTGTTCCGCAATCTAGCGTAAACTATATCGAAGAGGACCTAGGAGTATATTCCATCTTTGTTGAAGAGGATAATATTCCTTTGGAAATAATCGATTTAGATGATGATATGTGGCATATGCACTTTGATGGTTCACTCTCTAATGAAGGTAATGGGGCTGGCATTATCTTGGTTTCCCCTGCAGGAAAAATTCATAATCTATCTTGCAGGTTAGAGTTTGCTTGTAAAAACAATGTCACTAAGTTCAAAGCTTTATTATTAGGCATTGAAAACGCCCTTAATCTTGGTTGTGGTCACCTTTCAGTTTTTGGAGATTCTGAGCTTGTTGTGAACTTGATACGAAAAATGTGCTCTCCTAGAAACAAGTTGATGGAACGATACTCCCAAACTGTTTGGGCACTTATCTCAAAGATTTTATCTTTCAACATCACTCATGTTAAGAGGGAGTTGAATTCAATGGCTGGTTGGTTAGCTGTCTTTGCAGCTTCTCCTAATCAACAAATTTGGCCTCACAGGCCTGATTGTTCTTTTCAATCTCTATATCGTCCATATATCCTCGACAATGTAGAATCTTGGAAGGCCCTCCCTAACAATAAGAGAATTTGTGATTTCATTCAAGATGAACCTATTAATCCCAAGGAGATTATATCCATAGAAAACAATAAGGTTCCCAAGGGCTTGAATCCTCTTGAGAGTTCATTCTCATCGAGTGATGTAGGCAATAAAGAAAAACAAAACGAAGAGGAGTTACGAAGGAAGGTGGATGAAACCACCTACTTGAACATTGGGCCACTCGAATCTTCAAGGAACATTAACATAAGTACCCAATGTTCTAATAAGGAAGAAATGAAGTTTGGCAAGCTACTTGGTGGATTTCAAAAAGTTTTTGCTTGGCCTTATGAGGATCTTCGTGGTTTTGATCCTGGTTTTTTACAGAATTCTATTCCCATCAAGGAAGACATGAAACCAGCTATGCAGGAACACAGATCTATTAACTCTTCATTTAAAGAAACTTTTCAAAGGGAGTTGGAGAATTTCTTAAGGGTTGGGATTATTTTTTCAGTCCACCCTGAATGGGTTTCCAACTGGGTACCTGTTTCGAAGACCACTGATCATATTAGAACTTGTATTAATTTTCGAACTTTCAAGCAAGCTATTATCATAAATCCTTTTCCTCCCCTTAGTATGGAAATGGTTCTGCAACAGGTTGTAGAGTCACAGATAAGACCCTTACTTGACATTTTTTTGGGTTGCAAGAAAATCAAGGTGAAAAGGGCAAATGCTCACAAAACCACTCTTATCACTAATCGGGGTACCATGTATTACAAATGCCTGTTTTCTGGCTTACTTGATACAAATAACGCCTTTAAAAGACCTATGCACACGACTCTCGATGAATTGGTCAGTCTCCATATCTATATTGATGATTTAATTGTGTGCGTCAAGGGGCTGATAATTACATTAGAATTCCAAGTGTTGGGTCCTTTCCAAATTGCTTTTGTCTTGGACACTAACTCTTACATTTTAAAGGATTTACAGAAGTAATTATTTTCCTACAACGCTAACAACCCTCGCTTGAAATATTGCGAGGGACCAACATGAAAAGTTCTAATGCTATCTAGATTTTCTATATACTAGTAGCCTAGCTCTGCTTTCATTTTTTATGATTCTTTTATGCTTTACAGTAGTTTGACTTCGGCTTCTGAGTTAAAACTTTTCTTGCTGTTTTCTTCATTTTTGTCTTTTATTGTTGCTGTTTTAATTTCTGCATTTTTACTTCTGTCATGATTTTGTTTCCTATCATCTTTTAGTTAATTTGGTCAAGATAGGATGTTGGATCAATTATTCCACAGTGACACTCCTGCAAAGCATTGTTAGTCAATAACAATCAAGCTTACACAACTGTTATGATGTCTCCTTTGAAGGACCCTTGAAATTGTTATATATTTCCATTGTTGTCTTGTAAAGAATTGGTTATCTCCCACTTCTTCTTGCCATTTCTTCATCCATTGAGAATTTAAGAGCAAGTCTAAATTTTTTTCTCCTTAAAGTTAAGAGCAGATTCCAGTCGAATGATTATGCATATAGTGGTGAAAACCCCTCATACTTAACACTTTTCATAAATTATTCCCAAATTCCCGGTCATATTTCCATTAAATCCGCTCACTTCCCCCTGTTGCATAATCTTCTTGGTTATATATTCTTGACCTGCTGTTCTTGGTTTGCGAAACCATGAGTTCCGAGTTCTAAATCTATTGAAAACAAATTCCCCTGTGGAGTTGCTAGTTTGTTGACGATTAAAATTGCAACAAATTTTTTCCCTCAAAGTGTTGCTAAAGCCTATTATTATAAAAGCTAAATAATGTTAGTGGGTGGGACCCCCTTGTAGATTGGAGATTAGGTCTGGTTCTTATTTGATGTTGTGTTACTGTTCGACATTGCTTACATGGTGATATATTCTTGGTTTATTGACAATGGAGAAGCCATGTTCTATGTTTTTATGTTTCTCTAGGCTCAAGTTTTATTTCACAACGACCTATGTTATCCTTGTTATCACTGCTATCTATTATTGGATCTATTACTATGAGACCTGCATAACAAACATGTTAGCAACAACACATACAAGCAATTGGAAGGAAATGAAAGCAATGCAACGAAATGCAAAGAAATTAAACTATGCAAATATACTATTATACATGCATTAGAATTGAAATGGTCATTGTTAAACCTAGCAATAAGATAATGGTTAGTGATTTGTTGAGTTATATGGAACATTTTTTATTTATGTTATGGCATAAGTTAGAAATGTGATATGGTCACACTATTGGTTTTAATGGTTAATGGTTTCGATACATGGTTTAATTAATTGAGTTAATGGATTAATGACTGGTGTGTACTGATGAATTAAATGACTAGAGGGTGGAGGTGACGTTCATTTACAGCATGTCACCTTTACTCCTCCCACTGGCCGCCACCCTAATCGGGCTATTGTTCAACTGTGTTGCTGTGGTTATGCTCCAATTTTCAAGCAGAGAGGAACTGCTCGGCCAACTCGCGTATTAAGGTGTTTTGATTACATGTATGTCTTTTTTTTCCATTCATGAGTTTGCTCTGGTTATGAGATAGATATTGGATCGGATGTATGGTTTGTGCTTTCCTTAAGTATTTCAACTGTGTAAAATTGTGATTTTTGGAATGAAGCGTTGATGGTTTTCTCTGCATTAATGTTTAAATTCACAGTGTTATTGGTCATCCTAGGTGTTAGCATACATAAAATCTCTCTGTCATCCTTGATGGTTTAGTTGGAGGGTTTCGTTTGGTCTTGGGTGGCTAGCTGTCTTCACACATTCATATCATCATACCCAATATTTGGCTTTTATGGGGTTTAATGGTTGGAAACACCTGGTGTCATTGCGCTTTGTTCACTTGGGCATTGGTTTTTTTCACCACTAATGATCGCACAATGGGTTATATTGTTCTTTCTCAGCCTTGTCTTCACCTCATCGTTGTGGTTGTTTGACTGGAGAGCCACGAGGGTTATACCCTGTGTGTGTTAAGTATCATTACCAAGCTAAATTGGAGCCTCACTCCTCTGTTATAGCCTCTCCTGTCATAGGTTTTGTCACCCTGTACACGAAGTAAATTGTGGTGTTCTCTGTGTGTACACCATTGGTCTTGGAGGTTTTCACCATTGAGAAGAGCCAATTTTAGTCTCCCTATGTTGGCCACAGAGCAAACCCTTAACTCCTCAAGTCTGAGGGTTAATAGAGAAGACCATTGTGGTTTGTCGGGTTTACTATTGGTTGTTATAGATTGGTAAGTATTATCGATAGAGTTGATTACCAGCTCACCCAGTTGATTATATGATAGTGGTGTTGGTTTGGAATCTAGTCATTGCAATTGTTATTATTGGGCGGATAAGCTCAACATGGTCAATTGGAATGAGTTGTTAAATCAAATACATAGTCGTTGTCCTTGTGTTTATTAAATTGATAACCCAACACTATTTTTAATTGATCAATGCACAATGATGCTTCACACTTGATGCATTGGTATGAGTGGCATTCCTATAAGCATGAATCAATGATTACTGTAACTGTGTGTTTTTAATGGCCAAACGATTATTGAAATCAGGGTGCTTATGGAATTTCCATCCACTATGTATGTATGGTTATTTGATTGCGTCGTCAAGAATGGGCACAAGTTTTTACACAGTATGGTTTGGTTGCAGTTTGATTAATTTGAGCAATACCATTGCTGCCTCTTTCTAGTGGATTGATAACTCGACACGATAGGTTGAGTTAATGATACTGTGACTGTGTGTTTAAAATTGACAAATGGGAATGTTGCATCGTGGTGTTTATGGTATGGCTGCCCACTGTGTATGCTATGGATATTTTTTGGGTTGCGCACTCAGAGATAGTCACAGAGTTTTAAACATGGCCTTGTTGCAATTCGATTATTTGTATTATGAGGTCAGGTATGCTGTTTCTGCCTCGTTGTGTTGGATAGATAGCCCAACATTTTGAATGTTTAGAATCAAAGAAAAAATGGACTTGCACAGTCACATAAATGCAATTGTGTTTTGTCAAATGGTTGTATATTTCATAGCATAACGTAAATTAAAGTGGTGATTGTTATCTGCGTGTTTAAATGGAAAGCCATGATCTTCGCAAGATAAATATGGATCATTGTGTTGACTGTCCACTATGAATGGTAAGTGAATATCATTCATTTTAACAGTGATAGGCACGGGTGCTGTGACAATATAACCTCATTGCAATTTAATTATTAAATGAGTTGAAAGACAGAATCGAGCATGATTTTTATGTCTGCATTTGATGATTGAAATAGTTGGCAGTGGTTGATCATCAGAGTTGAAGTAATTGACTGTGTATTCGTTTGAAAATTGCTTAAATGTTAAATGGATAGATGAGAAAAGTAGAGCTCCTCTACAGGTGGTTGTGGAACACAAACTGTCTTGTTTTGATGGCACTATGTTAAGTATTTGATTAAGTGAGCAAGTTGATGCAGACAATTGTTTGAACTTTACCCAGTAATTGCTTTGGGTCTCACTGGTCATTTGATTGAGGTGTTTCCTTTTACAGAATGGTTTATGGATCACTTGATTAATTTTATGAAAAATAATCGCTCTCTTTCCCTAATATTATTTCACTTTTCGCTAATTACAACCCCATCGTCTTCCCACATTCATTTTTCACTCCCTGTTCTAAAATTGGTTATAGTCAAGGAGAATTCTCTATTGAGGCAGTTGGAAGTTACATTGTCTTGGTTGGATTACAATGCATGTTTTCTTTGGTTTGCATTACCGTTGATTGTTGTTGTCTTTGAGTAGTAACCGTGTTCTTTCCCCCCCTCATTATATCATGTTTCTCTCAATACAAACCCCTCGTATATCCCAAAACCATTTGTTCACCCCCTTCTCATTGACAAACAATTTAACAATTTGTATGGATTGGATTGCATGAGTCTGATATGTTGCTGAGCCAAAATATATTTCATATTTTTAAAAGAGTTGTCATGTATGGTTATTTAAAAGACTATTTTCCAATCAAGCATGCATGCAGGAATGAGCTTTTTCAGCCGAGGTAGCCATGGCAGAGGCAACAGAGGGAGAGGTAATTGGAATCGAGGCCCAAGAAGGCCAAGGTTCTCCATACATTTTGATGTTGACTCACAAGAGTTAGGCCAGTTGTTTTAGGCCAGATTTTTCAATTGGATTAGGCAAGGAGTGGTCCAACCTAGGCTTGAAAGGCCTCCCTTCCAAGTTCTGCAAGCCCCCGATATCCCTGTGCCCCCTCATGTCTCATTGCAACCCGAGGTTCCTGAAAATGATGGATGGCAAGGGATTGTCCACCCGACAGTCTCCCAACATCGTGGCTGGTCCAATTTATCCCCTTCTCACTCAACAATGCAGTCCTCTCATGCTAGCAAAAGGTTGAAAACCGAGGCCCATCATGCCCTTGGCAAAGGAAAAGCCACTGTTGCCCCTTCCTCACCCTCCAATGGCTCTGACAAATCTGTGTCTTCCCAGATGCATATGAGGGACGATTGTTCCCACGTGATCAATAAGATTAGGCCTAAAGGCTCAGCGCAACAAAAGGAAAATTCATGAAAATCGAAAGGTGACAACAACAATCAAGGAAATATTGCATCCTAGAGTGGGAAATATGGCTTTTGAGTTTTTATTTTATCTATTGTTGATGACAATTGACTTCATGAATTTTTGGACAACATGTTTTATTTTTGGATATATGAGTAATACTTTTTTGAAAATAATTTCAAATATCATGAGCTAAATTGTCAAATGTGAATATGATGATGGGAGTTACAAGGAGGTGTTTTTTGCTTAACTAACTAGTTATGTTATGATTTTTATGAGCTAAAGGGAGTCACAAGGGGTTCCACCCACTAGTTATTATTTATTTATAACCCTTATTATGATTATTACTTTTCCCCCTTAACTAAAAAGTTGGTTAATGAATCTTTAGTTAACTTAACTAATGAGGTGGTTCAACTACCTCAACCAATTCTAATTTGCTTAAAGGAAAAAGGAAAGGGAGGAACAAAGGAGGATAGAAGGAGAAGCATACTAAGGTTTTCTCTTTGAGTTTATGTTTAGATAGTTCAGTTTTCATTCATTCCTTAATTTATCACAAGCCTAATTCTCTTTTACGATAGCAGGGTCTTATTGTAGACAACAACATTAAGGGCTGAATTACATCATTCAAACACTTGTTTTTCATAGGTGTTGATCTATCTTTTATAGTTTGTGAATTAGTTTTCATGACCGACAAAGGCTATTGTGCTGAGTCGAGTGGGCAATAATCCGTGGCAAGCTGATCCAACTTTTAGAGTTTAGTTTTGATTTTCTGTCAGAGGTCCTTTTGCATGTTCCATCGGGGATGTCTAAGTTTGACTTTGGTCCAAAATTTATGTATGAGATTTTGTAAAGAAAATGACTCTTTAGTGAATTGGAATGAAATAAAGGATTGCTTTATGTCTCATCTGTCTTGATTATCATCTTGATATATTTACTTCTGTCTCTACATTTATTTCAGCAACTGTTATGTTCAAAAAATCATATAAAAAGTGAATTTCCAGCAAGCTTTTTATTTATAAAAGACTAGCCTAAGCACTCGTAATTAATACTTGTGAGTTAGGATGCTATTTTTGTTGGCTATAAACATCGAGTGATATTCTCGTCTATTTTTCTTTGGCCAAGTAGAATCTGAAAATGCTTGAGTAAGATCCTCTCATATCTTTTCCTCAACAACTGTGATTCATCCCTGTGCGATCCTTTAATTGTCACAATACATAATTTATCTTAACTATAATTAAATTTTAAGAACAAGGAGTGGATAGTGAATATGGGAAGGCAAGGGGAGTTGTAACGTGCGAAAAGTGAAATAATGGTAGGGAAAAGAACAAATAATCTTCGTAAAACCAATTAAGTAATCCGTAAAAACAAATTTGTATTCAATACAAATGATTGCAACACCAATTAAACAATTATTGTGTGTCAAAACTTGTTCAATGTCCCACATTCAAATCTTCAAACTTTTTCCATTAACACAGTCTATAATCATACTCAGAATCACTATGCCTTTCAACAGTCTTGTCAAGAGAATACTCGTTTCCTTTCATTTCTTTTCTTTTCATTTAAACAAAATCAAAAGGAACACACAACCACATTGCTTGAACTATGTTCAACATATACTTCTATAAAATATCAACCACTGCCCATAATTCACAATTTCCCAAATCAAACATAGACACAGGTCTTTTCCCAAGTTGAACATACTTTTTAAAACTTGTCTGATTTCACTCTTTTGATAGTATTAACTAATAAAACTTGCAATGAAAACAAAATACAAAACCCGAGCTTCATTTCTGATGGTGCAATTACATAAAATAATGCACGATGTATTCATAATCCATACACAGTAAACAACGAATTCACAATCATCATTTTCCTTAACTTGCAATGATCATGATCGAGACTAATTAAACACACAACAACCGCCAACTACAATTTACACCACACTGTAGGAAAACAACGACCAATGCATAACAAAATGAGGCAACCCCTCGAATGTATACCAATTCTCATCCCCAATTACAATTTTCCAACAACCTGATCAAACAGAGACAAGACAATACTCAAAGCAACTGTCATAACCACTCAACCAATTTATGATAGTCAACAAGATACCCTACGAGAATGCGAATAGTTGGGGTTATCAAAATCGGGCTCTGTAACAATGAACATAAGAAGTAATCAAGAGTTTTCTCGGTCACCAAAGCACAAAGAGACTGGAGGTCAAACATCTCAATAGTAGGCAGAAAACCTTCAAAACAAGCACGGTGGAACCACAGGATTTTATAACTCTCAGCTTGTGTAATAGTGTGACAGTTCAACATCGGGTAGGGTAGGAAACGATGCAGAGGAGAAATGATTGTTCACTGGACAGTAACAAATACCAAGAACACACAGAGGCATAACCCTCACACTTTTCTCAAGAGCCGAACCAATCTATAACAATGCCAATGGAAATGTGGACCCAAGGTATTACTAACAACCATAAAGCATACTTCTTGGCATAATGGCCACCCCATAAGAAACTGTGTTGATGCCAATACCACAAAAATAAGCCCACAACCAGGTGAATAACCCACGACCATGGCTCTAGAAAATACACAGTGACCAAAAGGTAATTCAAAAACATATACAACAACCCCATAGCAACCCAAATACAATAGGATATGGTTACCATAATTGTGAGGAAGAAACCAACAAGGCTAAACAGAGCGAAACCCTCCAAAAAAATACCCATAACTACTTAAAACAATAGAGAGCCATCACAATTTTCACCACACAGAACAACCAATGAAATCATAACTTCAACAATCAAATTTTCCATTTGCGAACGAATAACCACACATTCATTCCAGAGAAAATACCCACGCATTTACACAATTGCCAATCTTAGGAAAACACAAACCAACACATTACTGAGCCATCATTCATTTCATTCACAGAGCGAAATTCATGAATGGGTGAAAATAACCATATCTGTAACCAATGACTTTAAAAAGGGAGAGTTGGTTGAGCAGTTCCTTCCAGGCTTGAATCTTGGAGCTTAACCACAACAAAACCAAATGAAACAATAACCATTCTAGGGTGACGACCCGGTGGGAGAAGTATGGAGTGACGTGCATTTACTGCATGTCTCTTCCATCTTCCTCACATTCAATTTCACAGTACATGATAGCCAGCCAAAACCATACCATTAACCATGCCATTAATTACATACATTGAAACTTGCGACATATTGCTTGCCAATTGTGCCACCCCAATCCATATTAACCATTGCCAAAAACCATACCATACCATATATCAAATGCACCCAATATAACTCAAATATAATTCGTATAGCCACTAACCATTGCTAGTTAGGACTAACACTAATTCTGTTTCATTTCATTTGCACATAACCTCTTAACATAGTATAGTATAGTTCTTTTCCTTGAATTTTTTCCATAAGTCTCTTTCCATTGCTTTTGTTTGATGTTGTTACTAACATGTGTCTTGTGAAGGGTGTAACAAGTAATGAATCATGGCGAAAATCTCAAATGTAACAACAATAAATATATGCCACTCATAACATATGATTAGAGCTTAGAACAACGGAAAATCACATAAAATGCATCATCCACCTGCTATTATGTTAAAAACAAAACCAATACCGTGACATCAACCATATAAGACTCTGTAAGCAGCATCGAAAAAAAAACATAAAATGTGTGATAAGACTATCTCTGAGCCTCCAGTCTACAAGGGATCCCACCTACTAGTATTATATCTTATTAGCATAGTTTAAATAATAGTCTTTAGCAATACTTTGCGGGCAAAATTTCTCGTTGCGATTTTTATCGTCAACACTCCCCATCACGCGTTAAGCTTGGGAAGTCTCTAAGGCTGCTTATTGAGCGAATTACCTACCTTCCCCTCCATCCTTGTCACAATCAGTTGTGTTGCAGAACCTTTTCCTATCTCAAGGGTTAGTGTCAACTTTTATTCCTCCCCGACTCCCTTTCCTCACCCATTTTGTAATGGCACCTATTAGATTATTATGTTGGATTTAGCCAATGTGAATCTCACTACTCGATCCCTCTAGTAAAATATGCCCCTCGATGCTCAAATGACTATTCCCCCTGATCTATGTCCGTCCAACCCAAGGACTTTACAAATTCCTCATCCATCCACCGACATCCATCTAAAGGTTCCAAAGGTTCCTCTTTGACATAATGTTATCAACCTTCATGGGCCCCTGTCTCTAGGTCAGCTCATGAGGTCCTTCAGAGATGACCCGCACAGAAGAAGGCTTTGCTTATTTCCTTAGGAGCTGTTGATCCTTCGAATGATCATATGATCACCTTCAATAGTGATCAAGCTGAACCCTTCCACTTTCCCTCTTCTATTTCCTTCCAGATACTTGTGACCATCAACAAGTATAAAATCCATTGATGCATTGCTGATGAGGGTGCATCCACATGCATCATGTCTACTAAGGTCTGGAAGCAGATAGGCTCCCCCACCCTCGTCCCATCTACTATATCCCTCTGAGTGTATGATGGTAGACCTTCCCAACCCTAAGGCCTTTACTATAATTGTCCCATCAAGGTGGGGGGAAAGAAGTCCATGTTGATGTTGAGGTCATAGATGCCCCTTTGGATTACAACCTCTTGTTAGGACGTATCTTTATTATTCCATGAAGGTTGTGGCCTCATTCGTTTTTCAAAAGATGATTTTCCACCATAATGGGAAACTCGTCACCATTGACTAGTTGACATACCATGACCCTTAGGCCCAACTTCATCCTAGAAATGTGGTTTCTTCCTTAGGAGGGGAACAAACCACTAACTCTGTCAATGAAATTAACCCTAGAGTCTGTAAATACTTTACCTTGTTAGGTGTGTACTATGGACCACCTCCGCTAGTTACTGCTCCAAGTTCATCTACTGTTTGCATGGTTTCTAACCAGATGTGAAAATCTTTCCTCCTCATCCATTATTGTCTTCTAGTAGTGGTTTGTACATCCTTCATTGTGTTGAGCAGAGCGAATGTAAACATGAGACCGAGCCTCAAAAAACAATTCAAGTACAAGCTGATTAATGGGCCTTTATGAATTCTCCTCATCCACTTGAAATCCTCAGTGATCTAGGTGCTTTTGTTTCTCAAGGATCAATTTCAAGAAATCATGATACAATTAATTATTTTAGAGCTATCAACTTTGTCTTGAGGAAATATATAAAACATATGAAATAGTTGTAAAGGGAACAAAGAAGGCAAATTAGGTGGCCTCCTTATATTTTATTTTATACTTAGTGCTGGTTGAGCTTGGGATTTATTGGATGCACATGAATTTAAATGACACAGTTTTATACAAGTATCTCCATGCAACTCATCACATATAAAACATATATAATACTCTATCTCCTTTTGCAGAATTGGCTTTTCATCCTCTGATGGCATATTACATGCGATTCCCCATGTTGTTATTTTATTTATCATATCAACACAATTATGGTGTTCACTTGTTTCTATTTCCCAAGACTTATGATTGGTGAAAAAATAAGTTATTTTCATTTGATAAAAGAGTAAAGAATTGTGTGTGGTTTGAAAGGGTCAAATGAATTAATTGTTGTTTGCAAACCTTGATTTTTGATAGCTTTTCTTTATGTTCCTAGAAAAGGTGCTTTTGAAGGAGGCGCTATTGCATGTGCATCAATGGAGACTGAGTTTGCTTCATGGTATTCTAGATCTCAAGGATGGAATGGGATGTAGATTCCTCCTACTTTGAAAAATGTAGAAATGTAGGTAACAATAGCTGGACAAATGTCAGAACACGTGGTAACCAAGAAATATTGGAGACTTAATAATAACAACATGATCCTATTTTTCAGAGAAAAGGGACAACATATTGACTTGAGTTTTCTAAAGTTCCAAATCATTCTCAGCCTTAATTCTATTAAAAAAAAATTGGTTCCATATTTGAAAGAAAATTTCTAGGCAGTAGTTTAGTAATTAGTTCCATATTGGGAGGCAACAGTTCAACAACCAATCCCAAGAATGAAGGGATACATTCAACAATAAAAGAGGATATAAACACCAATAAGACATCAAATATGGGGGTGTTGACGTTTTGGTAGCTGCAAGATGTATTAACCTCCATTATAACCTTTGTACTTAGAGTAGAATATCCTGGAAGCAATATAACCATTAAACATATGTGGAATTACCCTAGAAGAGAAGTCAACCCAAGGATAATAATGATAAATAAATAAAAGGCCCCAAAAAGAGAAGTCGAACCCACCTGGAAAATTCACTTTGATAGGCTAGTATAAATAAGGATGCGACTTAGCTCTTTTGGATACACACTTAGATAGTGACCAAGTCTAAGGAGCAACAACTGTAACAAAATGAGGCACAAGTCTGGAGAGAGTAGTGCAACAATTGTTGTGGATTATTCTTAGTCTTTCTAATATCTTTCTTGTGCGATTCTCTTGGTAAAGGTACACTTCTATTAATAGAGGTACATTCTCTTTGTATTGTGCTGCTACTGCAACAATGGTAATTTTGGTTAGGGTTTATCTATTGGTTCTAGTGGACTTGCCAGAATCTATCTAAGAAAAGGTTACTGTGCTCGGTGGTGGAATGTGTAAGTGCCTATGGTTGGGTGAAAATGATGTGACATTGTCTATGGTTAAATGAGCATATCAAAATTTTAACATGGTATAAGAGATGGTTTCCTTCATAACAGTCCAACCGCTGAAAGGAATATCGTCAGTTTCCCTCATTGTCAAGATCATTGAGTAGTTACAGAACCCACCAAGAAGGTCGCCTAAGGAGGGCACATCTTTTCCCCAGATCATATCTACAAAATTCTGAAGTTGAAAAATTAGGGTTTTCCTCATAAAACCCTAGGTCAAGGCATATGGCATCTAAAGTCTGAGTTGAATTTGATTCCTGAAGAAAGGAGGTCGCCTTGGCATAGCACACCCCCTATTAAGTTCAAATTCCATTTATGCAAAACCTTAATTTTTTGTCATATTTCCAGTGCCTGGGGAAAAATGAATATCAGTATTAAGCTTGATGAGAAAATTGAGGGTGATGATAACTTCCGAGCATGGAAATATAGAGTAATGCTCATCCTAGAGGAAAATGATGTAGAAGGCTTCATTGAAGAAGAATTTGCAGAGCTAGAGGGATATGAGGCTATGGAAAAGTACAAGAAGAATTTGGTTAAGGCAAAGATGATCATTGTAGATTCTATCAGGGATCACTTTATCCCCCATGCCTCATCATTAAACACCCCGAAACAAATGTTTGATGCCTTATCCCGATTATATGAAGGAAATAATATCAATCAGAAGATGACCTTGAGGACACAACTAAAAAATGTGAAGATGTAGAATTCATAAACCATTCAATCCTACTTCACAAGGGTGTCTCAAATCAAAGAACAACTTGAGGCCATTGGAGACACAATTGAAGAATCTGAGTTAATAATGACTACATTGAATGGTGTCCCAAAGTCTTGGGAATCATTTATTTAGGGAATCTGTTCCAGAAGAAATCTAACAAATTTCATGAGGCTATGGAAATATTTCACTCAAGAAAAAGCTAGACTGGAAGAAAGAGAAGAAAGTTGGGCAATGATGATAAAGCACTAGCAGTACATGCAAGAAAAGGAAAGAGAAGGAAAGAGAATCATCCCCACAAGAAGTTGCAAAAGTCACGGAAGTCTCAAAATAACAAAAAAGATTATTCAAGCTATAAATGCTTCTGCTACCAGAAGATGGGACACATTGCAAGAAATTGTCCTCTCATGAAAGAGCAGATCATACAAGGACATAATAAAAGACATCATGCTCATGTCGCAGAAGATGATGAACCTACTCAGAAGAAAACAAAATATTATGATTCAAGTGAAGAACATGTATTGATATCAGCCCTTACAGGAACAATCACTCACGGAAGTGACACATGGTTTGTTGGTCGTGGTGCTACTAAGAACATGAATGGTTACAAGGATTCTATCTCAGATATGGTTTAGAATGATTCACCTCATAACGTGAAGCTCGATGATGACTATAAATATCCCATTAAAGGAGTAGGAGAAACCTCCTACAAGTTGGATTTTGGAAAACCCTTGAAGATAAAAGATGTCTTGTATGTACCCGGTTTAAAAAAGAATCTCCTTTCTATCTCATCATTGGAAGATAAAGGATTCAAAGTTGCCTTTATCGATGGTGAAGTTCTTATGTGGCCAAGAGGAAATTCTCTTGATGATGCTATTGTGATTGGTGTCCAAGAAGGAGGTCTATACAAATTAAAGGGACACTCAAATTCAACATTAGTACAAAACACATTAAATCCAAGTGAGTTATGGCATAGAAGGTTTGCTCACTTACATTACGAAGCATTACCAATCATAAACAAGATGGTTACATGTTTGTCAGAGATTCAGGTGGATCATGAAGGTACATGCAAAGGATGTTCACAAGGAAAGAACATAAGGAGTCTGTTCCTAAGTAGTGACAACAAAGCCAAAGGAGTTTTGGACATCATGCATTCAGACGTGTGTGGACAAATGTCATCTACTTCACTTAGCGGGTATGTATATTATGTTTCATTTATTGACGATTTCTTGAAAACAAAAAGTGAATAATTTACCAAGTTCAAGGAATTCAAAGCCCTTGTAGAAAATCTCTCCGAAAAGAAGATAAATACTTTGAGATCAGATAATGGAGGAGAGTTCACCTCAGATGACTTCAAAGCATTTTGAAGAGAAGTTGGGATTAAGAGGGAGCTCACTACTCCCTACAATCCTTTGCATAATGGGGTAGCAGAAAGAAAGAATCGAACAATAATGGAATCAGTAAAGGCTATGATTCATGATCGAGACTTACCTATGCATCTATGGGCAGAAGAAGCAAGGAATGTTGTATATGTGAAGAACATAATTCCTCACCATGTACTTGGGAACAATACACCAAACAAAATGTTTACATGAGAAAAGCTAGAGGTCAAACACCTACAAATATTTGGTTGTTGAGTGTATGTGCATGTTCACAAAGATAAGAGATCAAAGTTGGATCCTTCAGGAAAGAAGGGCATATTTGTTGGATATAGTGAGACATCGAAGGCATATAGAGCCTACATCCCTGGTTATAGAAAAAAAGAGATTAGCATAGATGCTACCTTGGATGAGGATGAATCCTTAAGTAGATCGAGGCAACATCATAAAGATGAGATCCATGATGAGGAGCCTGAAGCTCCTAGAGTTGAAGATACAATTTCAGGTAATGATATTGGGCTAGAAGGGCATGGTCGAGAGGACCACGACATGGCAGAACCACAAAGACCTATAGAAAAAAATACAAAGAAAATAAGACCAGCTTGGGCTCATGAAATTATTCAGGATGCCGAGAAGTATGGTGCCCCAGATGGATATTTCAGAGAAAGAAAGAAACCTTGACCATACTCTAGTTATGTGGCATTGTTATGTGATATCATTGATGTTGAGCCTACCTGTTATGAAGAGGATGCATAGAAGAAAGTATTGAAGGATGGCATGATTGAGGAATACCAATCCATCATTGAGAATGATGTTTGAGATGTGTTTCTGAGACCGAAAGAGAAATCAATTGTAAGTTCCAAATGGATCTACAAGATGAAACATTCAGCATATGGAAGTATCTAGAAGTACAAGGCAAGATTTGTGGCTCGTGGGTTCTCCCAGAAGGAAGGAATAGATTATGAGGAGAAATTTTCTCATGTGGCGAGATACACTTTGATTAGAGCTATAGTTGCGATAGCTGCAGTAATGAAATGGAAGCAACACCATATGGACGTGAAGACAACTTTTCTAAATGGTGTAGTAGAAGAGGAAGTGTACGTGGAGCAACCACAAGGTTTTGAGACACATGACATGCAGTCACATGTGTGTAGGTTAAATAAATCCTTTTATGGATTGAAGCAAGCACCCAGGGCATGGTACAGTAGAATTGACAACTTTCTGATGAGCTTGGGATTTAC
The DNA here is from genome assembly GCA_009831015.1 of Picea engelmannii. Classification (NCBI taxonomy): domain Eukaryota; kingdom Viridiplantae; phylum Streptophyta; class Pinopsida; order Pinales; family Pinaceae; genus Picea; species Picea engelmannii. Next base: position 2,713 of record WSFP011388750.1, on the reverse strand, counting down.
CAAGAGTAAAGCAGATCCCAACCTTTACTACAAGGTTGAAGATAATGGACCAGTGATATTACTGTTATATGTGGATGAATTGTTTCTAACATGGGACGTGAAGCTCATCACTGAGTGCAAGAGAAATCTTGCATCATAGTTTGAGATGAAAGACCTGGGTATGATGCATTATTTCTTGGGTCTATATGTGTGGCAGAAACCGAACGAGATTTTCCTGTGCTAGGGAAAATATGTGGTAGAGATCCTGAAGAGATTCGTAATGATGGATTGTAAATCCATGCCCACATTGATGGTGACGAACCTGAAGTTATTGAGTGATACTTTTTCAGAGATAATGGATGTCACCTTATACATACATATGCTTGGTTCATTGATGTACTCGACGAACACTAGCTAGATATATGCTTTGCGGTGAACACTTTGAGTTAGTATATGGTTGAACCAAGACATGTTCACTTGATTGAGACAAAGAATGTGTTAAGGTACCTGAAGGGTATGATAGACTTGGGACTCCAATATGTTTCGTATTGTAAGATAAGACTACAAGGCTATGTTGATTTAGATTGGGCCGGTAGTGTCACAAATCAAAAGAGTACTTCAGGATGTTGCTTTAGTCTGGGGTCAGCTACGATTTTGTGGCTCAACAGGAAGGAGACTAGTGTGGCACTCAGTACGACCGAGGTAGAATACATAGAAACATGTTTAGCCAGTAGCGAAGCTGGGTGGCTTCGGAAATTGCTTGCAGGGTTGTTTGATCTCAAGTTAGAGGTGAATTGTATTTTTTGTGACAAACATAGTTGTATAAAGTTGTCTGAGAACCCTGTGTTTCATGACAAGTCCAAGAATGTCGAGATCAAGTACCATTATATCCGATATCTGGTGCAAAAGGGAGCTGTGAAGCCCTAGTATATTGGCACAAATGAGCAGATAACATATGTGTTGAACAAGACTCTATCAAGGGTAAAGTTTGAATACTTTAGGGACAAGCTTGGCGTGGTCCAGAAGGACGTCCCTTGTAATAGGGAGTGATGAGTCACATATGCGATTCTTGGGGCAGTAGCTTACAGAGTGTGGCAAGACCGTGTAGTCATTTACAAGAATGATAGTTTCCCAGAATCCATTTGGATTAGGTAGTAGTGTAGTTATGTGTGAACTGACTCAAACTGATAGTTTCCCAGACTCTGTTTGGATTGTGTAGTAGCACAATTCTGTGTGTGAACTGGCTCAAACTAATAGTTTCCCAGACTCCATTTGGATTGGGTAGTAGCATAGTTATGTGTGTGAACTGGATCAAACTAATAGTTTCCCAGACTCCGTTTGGATTGGGTAGTAGCGCAGTTCAGTGTGAACTGGATCAACTGTATATTTTCCCAAACTCTGTGTGGATTGGGTAGTCACACTGGATCCACTGTATATGTGGATTGGGGAGGTTTTTGACAAGTGAAGATTGTGTTTCTTAGAGGATGAGCCTGTGAGGCCATTCTTTTTATAAATTTATGGATCAGAGGGAATCACTCATTGGATTCATCTCTCAACGTGATAGAGATATGGTTTTCCTCATGTTTTATGTGTTAATCTTCTTATAATTCCATGTCTATTCTTTCAATGCAATTTTAATATGCAGCTTGGAGAATTTGGTATAACTTCTGTTATCACTCCAAGAGTCACTCCCTGACTGTAAAGGGAACAAGCTTGGTAACATAGAAAAATGATTTGAATGAAGGAAATGCAAGGTGGGTCAAACTGATTGACTGTCAAAAATTCATTACTCCAAGACACATATGAACACACTCTAATAAATAAGGCCTTCACTGTACTGATTAGATAATTTAAGGATTTGCAAATGGATGGAGAATGCTTCCATACCATCATAATCATATACACTAAAAGCACATATGAATGGTTAATTACAGTAGAAAGAGTATTTGTGATTCTTTGCCTATCAATGCTACGAAAGAAAGACTTCTTTCAGTCAATGAATAAACATAAGAACATATGAACTGAACATTCACTCACAAACACAGAGAAAGATATAAAGAAAATAAACATAAGAACATATGAACTGAACATTCACTCACAAACACATAGAAAAATAGAAAGAAAGTGGAAATCTGCTCAAATACAGTGAAATGATCTCATATTCAGATATGCATTCAAGGGTCTTAGTACAAAAAGCTTTGTTTGGTCTTCAAAATCCACCTCTCAGTCTCGAAGACTGAACCCCCTTTTATCATTACAATTTCTGAAATATATATTCAAAACATATCATAACCTCTTTCTAAATTATTAAATCTATTTAATACAAATCTGCTAGATTTCAAATAGAACAATGACCTGTCAACAATTATTAGGATCTAATTCCTACTTGGATAACAATACCTCAATCGAATTCCACCTACAGTTATTGATAAGGTTTAATAAGATCTTTAAGGATGTGTCACCATCTCCTTTGCTGCCACATGCCTTGACTGTTGGTCTCTTACCATAGAATCTGGAAAAATATGTGGTCAACATCCACATATGTTTATTCTACTACTAGAAATATTGTCAGGAGTCAAAAATATTTCGCTAGTTCTCTTTAGAATCATCATGTGCTGCTTCTCACTCACCTTGAAAATTATTTGCTAACTGAGAACTTTCCTGAGATCCATTCTGAAACCTTACTTGGAAGATAGGATCATGCCATAAAAGCAACCTCTGGTATGTGATTACT
>ML855253.1:0-12281 GCA_009831015.1 Picea engelmannii | reverse complement strand
CACTAAAGGAATCCTAAACTCAAAGGAGAAGCCTTAGAGTTACTGAATACTATGGAGGTGAAGACTGTGCAGAGGAAGGCGTAGAGAGACATAATCACTGAGGATTCTGTGAAGTTCTTCTAGGAGGGCATCGAGCGAGTGCAAAGAGTTCATAGGAAGAACTCTATTTCGAGTTCAGAGATAAGGGAAGTTTCTAGGAGAAGACACTCACATAGTTACTGAATACTCTGCAAGCTCAACAAGGAGTTCTTGAGCGAAAGTCACCAAGAGGGAACTTTCATCTCTTCGAGGGACAAAAAGGATAGAGACCTTTGAGGTCTGAACAGTTGAAGCTCAAGGAGACAGAGTTGTTGAACACTCTAGAGGAAGACTTGTGTAAGGAGTGCACTAGGCCAACACTCAGACGAAGTGTTGAAGATAGGCAGTTGAAGGCCGGTCGAGCATAAGGAGTGTGCAGGGAAGTGAACTGTTTCAATTTCGTAAGATCAGGAGGAATAATACCTTTGCATACAAGGTTCATGTGGAAAGAAGCAGAAGGTCGAGACACTTCAAGGTCCAAGCCACATATAAGCTCAGGACAGGTAGCACATAGAGCGCAAGTGTGCCCAGGGTTGAGGTCAAGTTTCATTGACAAAAGATTAAGAGGGAAAGTGGAAGTTGATACCCAACAGTCGGGCTCGCAGGAGGACAATCGAAGGCAGAGACCTTTGAAACATTGGAAATCTTCCAAGTCAGGAAGAAATTAAAATCTCAGGAGGAGGAGTGTTGACAACCACTAGGTCATCTATAGAGAAGGAAACAGATCTCATGTCCAGACACCTAGAAGAGCACTCAGGAGGAAACAGATCTCAGCCGTAGGATCTGGGAGCACGTGGGCCAACAACCTTTGGATCCAGGGAACGTGCACAAGGTTTAAACCCATTGGAGTTGCACAAGAGAGTGGATATTATGAAACACAAAGTCTCGAAACCATTGGGACTTTCCATCATCAAAGGACATGTGGCATCAGATAATCATTTCACTGACTCATGACTCAGAGAAATCAAAAGGCGAAATTATAAGAACTCACAAAATCCAAGTTCGCGACTTGATCTGAGCCATTGGATCTAGGAAGGATTTGGGTTGTTAGATCTAAAGTGTCAAGATTTCAGAGGCCGAGAGAGTCGAGGTGACTCACAAATAAAGACCCGACACACGAAATCGTGACACACCTTTGTTTAGTCTCATGGTCACAACCCATGGTCACGTGAGAGAAGCTTGCACCTAGTGCTTGTTCGTGCGAGATGAGTTTCACAAGGACCTGTGGATTTGTTTGTGGGATTCTAGTATGGAATCAAAGAGATGCTTCAACTCAGAAAATTAGTGCGATCCTTGACTGGGAGGTCGATGGACCTTGCCGAGGTAGGGGGTCTGTGTCAAGTGGTATCAGAGCAAGAATTTTCATTTGTATATTTCAGGCAGAAGAGAAGAAGGAGACAAAGTGAAATTCTCTGTGCAAGGAGACCTGTTTGCATGTAGGAAACAAACATTTGACAGCTAGGTGAGCTGTAGGAGAAGTTGGGAATGCTCTCAGTTGCAGAGTAAACAACAGAATTGCCAGGAGGGCAGGAAGAGGAAGAAGATGGATACTAAAGGCCATGAACATGGTCCAAGAGAAGACCACCAAAAGAAAAGAAAGGTTGATATAGACAAAGAGCTCAGTGAGATAAGAGCACAAATGGAGAAGCTTTCATTTAAAATGCATCAGGATGCTAAAGTGCACTGGGTGTATGAGTGGCCCATGAAGAAGAAGGTGAAGTGGCCAGTTAAAAGATTGTTGGCCAGAGGACAACAAAGGCTATTGAGAGTGTGGTTGAGGCATGTTGAAAGCCTCATAGGTGAAGAGGAGATGGTTCACTTCTGTGAGCCAGAAACTGGGAAGAGTCTTAGTGTGGTGAGGAGAAGAGATCAGAGAAGGGTCTCAGAAACTGCCCGATAAGCAATGAGGGAATTTTAGGTTGCCTAGAGGAAAATGAGAATAGGTCAATGGTTGATATCAAAGACTACCAGGTGGGAAGTGAAGAAACTTCAGATTTCCAGGTGGGCAATGAGATGGGATTATTGGAGGATCTCATAGACTGCTAGGAGGGTAGGGACGAAATCCCAGATTACCAGGTGGGAAAGGCAGAGAAGATGAACTCAACTAAGAGTTCATATCAACAAGGAGAGATGATGGAGGAAGATCATAGGTGTATTCTGATCATTGGGGGAATTCAGATATTCCTACCAATCATCCCAGTTGAGGCCAGAGTATGTGTTGCAGATGAAACAATAAAAGGACAACCAACAGTGACTGTCATAGAGGAAGAAGAAATGGAGAAGACATCAAAATCTACCCCAACAGAAAAAGAGCATGTAGATAAGGTTCTCACTCCATGGGAAAAGGAGTTAGAGATGCTGGAGGATTGGGTGAAAAATCCAGAGCCAATAGATGACTGCCATGAGCAAACAATCATGTATATTTTGGGAGAAGGGCATTCAACATAACTGCTTGGAAATTTCGGCCAGGAAGATGAACAGATGATGACTGCAGTGCTGAGGTCTGTAATAGAATATGGAGCATACCATCCCAAGGAGAAGCTGGAGGAAGCTGGAGATATGCCAGTAGGAGAGCTGGAAGAAGCAAAGCTGTCAGAAAGAGAAGATGAGAAGCATCTCAATGATGAGACTGCAGAGCTGAGATTTGTATCATTGTGGCAAGTTAAGGCCACAAGAGATGGAGAAAATCACAAGGGGGATCGAGTTGATCTACCCGTTGACAAGAAGGAGTTACAACCAAGAAGACTGCATAAGATAAACCAACCATTAGAGCAGTTAGAAGAGGTGATTGAGGAGATAAGAAGGCTAATGTTGAGGTCAGCACAAGAATATGTCAGCAAAGGGAAGCTGAGTAGAAGGAAGCCTGCAAGAACAAAAGGGAAGCAACAACATCAAAGCAGTGGAGCCGATGGACAGCTCCAAAGAACAGTTTGGGATCCAGGTGGATTTCAACAGAGCTGGGAAGCTCATGAGTAGGAGCTCATGAATTTTTTGTAGTAGTGGAGTATGATGTAGGAGCATCACTCCAACCCAACAATGCACCAGCTAGAAAGCACATCAAAGAAGATTCAAGAAGGGGAGAGGCAACAACCCTCTCATTTTTCCCTCACTTTCAAATTTCAAATTGTAATTAAATGTTGTAAGGCTAGAAGAGCCACGCCGATGCCTTTGTGTAGGCATGAGATGAAGTTGCCTTTAATGGTTGACAGGTTGATGAAGATCTAGATCCAATTCGGGCTAGATGGCATTGATTGTAATTCGATGTAATTAATGAGAGTAGGTAGCTTGGAGGGAAAGGATCGAGGAGACCCTCCTTTGTAAAAGATATTTGTATCTAGAATTCATTAGACAAGGCTAGAATAGATTAGAATAGAGGAAGAGAAGAGAGAGCCGAGACTCTGTTGCAGTCCAAGCTTTTGTAAACATTGTAACAAACATTCAGATTAATATAAAGAGTAGTTTGTCCTGCATATGATTCTATGTGTTTTATGTGTATTTGATGAATGCCATTTGTGTGTTCATTTATGCTGTAGATGTATGTTAGGTTCCATCTGCAGGGATAGACAAAATTTTCTATCTGTGGGTTTTCTGATTTCATTTTGGGTTCTTTGTGGCTTAATGCAAGGGGTTGCATGACAAAGTGTTGAAGACTCTGTGAGCTAGTGAAAAGAGTGCACATCTAATTTCTATGGAATTCAGGCAAGAACGTGCCAGGAGGGTGCACTAGAGGAACCATAAACTCAAAGGAGAAGCCTCGGAGTTACCGAATACTCTGGAGGTGAAGACTATGCAGAGGAAGGTCCAGAGAGACAAAATCACCGAGGATTCTGTGAATTTCTACCATGAGGGCATCGAGTGAGTGAAAAGAGTGCACAAGAAGAAATCTATTTCAAGTTCAGAGATAAGGGAGGTGTCTAGGAGAAGACACTCACAGAGTTACTGAATACTCTACAATCTCAGTAAGGAGTGCTTGAGCAGAAGTTGCCAAGAGGGAACTTGCATCTCTTCGAGGGACATAAGGGACATATACCTTTGAGGCCCGAGCAGTTGAAGCTCAAGGAGACAGAGTTGCTGAACACTCTGGAGGAAGACCTGTGTAAGGAGTGCACCAGGCCAACACTGAGATGAAGTGTTGAAGAAAACTAGTTAAAGGCCGATCGAGCAGAAGGAGTGTGCAGGGAAGCGAACTGTTTCAAGTTCGTAAGCTCAGGAGGAATAGTACCTTTGTGTACAAGGTTCCTGTAGAAAGAAGCAGAAGGCCGAGGCACTTCAGGGTCCAAGCCACAAACAAGCTCAGGAGAGGTAGCACGAAGTTGCACGTAGAGCACAAGTGTGTGCAAGGCCGAGGTCAAGTTTCATTGAAAAAATCTCAGGAGGGAAATCAAAAGTTGAGACCCAATAGTTGGGCTTGCAGGAGGACAAACGAAGGCTGATACCTTTGAAACGTTGGAAATCTTCCAACTTAGGAAGAAATTTAAAGATCAAGAGGAGGAGTGTCAACAACCAGTAGGTCAGATGCAGAGGAGGAAATCTAGCCTGTTGAATCTCACGTCCAAATACCCAGAAGAGCGCGTAGGAGGAAACAGATCTCAGCCGTAGGATCTGGGAGTGCGTGGGCCAACAACCGTTGGATCCACAGAATGTGCACAAGGTTTAACCCCGTTGGAGTTGCATAGGATAGTGGATATCGCGAAACATTAAGTCCTGAAACCATCAGGACCGTCCATCATCAGAGGACAGGTGGCAACAGATCAACACTTCGCTGACTCGTGAATCAGAGAAGTCAAAGGGCAGAATTATAAGAACTCGCAAAATTTGAGTTCGTGACTTGATCTGAGACATCAGATCGAGGAAGGATCTGAGCCGTCAGATCTCAAGTGTCAGGATTTCGGAGGTCGGGAGAGTCGGGGTGACTCACAAACAGAGACCCGACACGTGAAATCACGACACGCCTTTTTTTAGGCTCGTGGTCACAGCCCGTGGTCACGTGAGAGAATATTGCCCCTGGTGCTTGTTCGCGTGGGCCAAGTTGCACAAGGACCTGTGTATTTGTTCATGGGATTCCAATAGGGAATCGAAGAGCTGCTTCAACTTAGAGAATTAGTGCGATCCTTGACCGGGAGGTCAACGGACCCTATTGAGGTAGGGGGTCTGCATCACAATGGGGCAACCAGATCGGGCATTGTTGTTCGAAGGTATAAGTAGGCCGGCAGGCCGGTGTCCTAGTGGCCATGCATCACGCCGTGGTTAGGACATGTTGGCTAAGCAGGTCCCCGTCGTGTTGAAGTTGTGAGGACACACATCAACACTGTATCAATTGCGAGGGGTGCCCTGTGTGGTTAGGTTAACCACAGGCGGAGGGGGTCGTAATCCAATGACTCATGACACTTCACTAGAGGCTTAAATCTAGTTGAGTTTCATGGCCCCTTCCTCCTACATTAAACCTCGAACATGCAAAGGGAGTCGTGATGAGAGGTGGACCGTTGATCTAGATTGAGACCGATCTCCACCACTCGTTTGTTGCCCTGATTTCCCACAGGAGGAGTCATGGATTTGGCCATGCTGTTCGATGCCATGCGAACCCGTAAGTCAGTATGCGATGCTGTGCCTGAAGGTGAGAGATCAGTACGATGCCAGATCGGTACGGTGGCATGGATTCCACATGGTAGTAAGGTGGTCTTTGGCCAATGAAGGTCCTAAAACTATAAAAGGGCCTAACTTTCACTCCAGAGCTCAGTTTTGAGCAAAATGATAGTCGTTGGAAAGCTCTTGACGAGAAGAAGATGGCGGTGCCCTCAAAAAGAGGTTTATAGATGTTCTAGCATAAGTGGAATTTTTATTCCCTTAGAAGGTACTTATGGGGTTGGGTGTCTTACAATAGCTCCGAATAAGATGTGTTCTAGTATAACAAGAAGTTTGAGTGATGCTATACTGAAAGGATCTCAAATTTCCCAACCAAAATCTCCAGTCTTAGCCTTGGAAGATTATAGATTTTTTTTTTTTTTCCTTGACATTATGATAAAATGTGAGTCATGTAAATTTAGATATAATAATAATAAAAAACTATCCAACATATAAAAATAAAAATCAAAGCCAATCATAATTTAAAGCATAAGCTTTCTGTTGTTTGGTTCAAATTCAATTTCCCCAAAAAATTGCCAAATGATTTCTTTTCGTATAGAAGGCAGTTTAAACGATGTTATGTTGAAAGGATCTCAAATTTTCCAACTGAATTCTCAAGTATTAACCCTAGAATATGATCATAGAACATTTAGATATTCTTTACCTTGATGTTGATAAAAGGTGAGTAGTGAAAAGTTAAATATAATAATAAAATCTAACCAACACATTAAAATTACAATTAAAGCCAACAATATTTAAAGCATAAACTTTGTGTTGTTTGGTTCAAAATCAATTCCAATAACTTTGAATATGTTGGATTTTGGTATACTAGATAGTTTGAATGATCGATAATATTTAGGTTATTCTTTTCTTCACGACTGCAATAAAATAGATCCAATCATCAACAATTTTCAGGTTATTCTTTTAGTGCATGCATGTGGCAGATGAAATAATAGAATCTAAGTGTGTGTCATATAGAAAACCTAATTCTCAATGATGGCTGCCAAATCATGTGACCTCTGAAATTAACATATCACACATTGAATTTGACAGGGATTATATTAAGCTTCTATTCCCTTGGTTTAAAAGTCATTAATATACATAAATTAATATTTATGTAAGGTTTCTTTAATGCATGGATGTTGCATTTCCTTATGCACCCAAATGTCCATCATTGGATAGGGTAGTTGTTGTTGAAATTGAACCAGGGTTTCTTAGGAGACTTGGACTCCAGAGGGTGAACAACTTCCATATAACACTGTTACTTGGCTTTCATTTTGTTATAACTAGTCCAATCATACATATGTTCATGGGCATATTTCTCTGCAAGTTTTGCTCAGGAAAATGATAATTTGTTCTTGATCAGAGAATGAAAAGATATGAGGTTAAGAAAGAAGAAACTTGAACATTTCATTTGTTGCCAGTCAAATTATTATTTTTGTGGTTAACTTGTTGCATATCCCGTGTTCGGTTTATATAGCCTAAGTTGATTTGTTTTGTTTGGTAATTTCTATCAAGAAATTGAAGTTGGAATTCAATGATTGTATCAACAATACTGTGGAGATGGGTAGTGTTCCAAAAGGAAAACCTAAATAACTCAAGTCAATTTTGGCAAAGAGGATTCTTGTTAAAGTATTTGAGCACGTGGGATAAAATAACATAGTTTAAAATGATTAGTAGTAGCATAAGCAAAGCATATAAGTCATGCCAAATTGATTCATCTATTAGGTGCTTAGGTCTAGGTTTTTCTGGAGCTCATCCAAGATATCCCTCCTACCTGCATAGATATAGAAATGCTAAAAGGTAAGATTGAAATCTAGAATACAATGCTTTACCTTCTTCGTGTAGAAAACTACAATATGAATTTATAATTACTTGAACTATAATTGATAACAAGTATTGTACAATCTCATTATTTGAATACCTTCTTTGATTTATTTGTGTGAAATTGCAAAATATGGTAGAATTATGGTGAATCTCTTGGGGAGTAACTTGTGGAGTAGCTTCATCCAATGATATTGTAGGAGAAATTCAAGTTTCTTGTTTCCTGATTTTGATGCAAACAAGTAACATTGTGTCATTGATGCAAACATGTAACATTGTTTCCTGTTTCCTAATTTTTAATGCAAACAAGTCCAAGATCATCTTTCCATAAATAAATTGTTCCAGCTTACAACATAGATAAACTTGCAATACAAGATTCTATGTGCGAATATTGCCAAAAAAGATTTTCTTGATTTTTAATGTAAACATGTCCAAGAGCATCTTTCCATAAATACATTGTTGTAGCTTACAACACAAATAAACTTGCAGCACAAGATTCTATGTGGGAACGATTTAACAAGATGACAAGTCCTAAACATACTGATTCATTTATTGTTGAGCAAAGTAACTGCAATACACGCTCGATCCAAACCAAAACGACTCAACAATCACAAATACATTGTTCCAACTTACAGTACAAATAAACTCGCAGTACAAGATTCTATGTGGGCATATTGTCAAAAAAGATTTAATGACAAGTCCTACACACAGATTCACTCACTGTTGAGCAAAGTAACTACAAGATAGGCCCAAGACAAACCTAAATGACTCAGCAACACAAACCATTGAAAATGAGGGTTGTTCCTTTCCCTTTTTGGGGTTTACAATTCCCAACCAAGTTAATTTGCATATCTATTTTGTTTCTTCTCAATGCATTATAGGAGAACTTGTAAAATGAAAGGTAAGTTAGAAACAATTTACAACAATCTATGAGGCCAAATATAAGTTAAAACAATCTAAGTGAGATTGCCTGATGCACCTTTTTTCTCTTTAGATGACTTGTTTGTTGTAACTAATTTCTATTCAGCTAATATGTAGGACCACGTTGTCCTCATTTAATGTAAACTTACCATGTAATTGGAAGTCACGTAGCATATACACAATACTTACTTTTTCCCGAAGATATGATTCATATGGAAATTGCATCAGACCAGGAAGCACTTGCTTCAATATTGGTTGTCTAATTGTACATTGTACAATGCTGTTGTTTAGTGTTCCAATGATAGAATTGAGGCAATGTCTACATTCATAAGGGCGTTCCACATTGCATATTACACAATCAATTGTGGCACCATCTAATAATTAAAAGTCAAAAGCAGGGGAGTTGCAGTTGGTGCACATAGGTTCGAAGGGAGTTGAGTGTGCATTTGCTGTTTCCAATGCACCTTCAACCTTTGTACATGGCATAGTAGTTAATATAGTGAGAAATACAATGTGTATGTGTAAAGATAATATTGTGTATCAAGTTCATGGATGGAACTGTGTATGTATACTTACAAAAGTTGTGGAGCATGTTAGCTTTTTTAGATATTTTGATGTGTTTGTTCTCAACTCTATTATAAATGTTGACTGTGTGCACAAAAGACCTTTTCTTTGACATCTCTCTTCTTGGTTATATTTTTGAAAGGTATCAAGGGGAATTCCCCTTTTTGCAATTGTTGTTCCATTGAACAAAAGAAATGTGCATATGTGTCAAAAAGTTGAAGCTATAACATATAAGATTATAATAGTTATGGAATATGATTGGGGACATCTTAGGACGTGAAAGTAAGAAAAAAAATGTTATGGAAGTGGTATCGTTTCCTTGTTATCATCTGAGTCACCATCCTTTATATGGAGAATGTATTGCAACCCAACATTTCTCGCATATGTGATGGAAGTGCCAATGATTCAAATTGGATACATGTCTTTATTTTCAACAAATTGTCTTATTGTTGTGTTTGGAATGAAATTTTATTTGGTGCAAGATGCTGGCATTGTTTTTACAACACTTGAGTCATCTAGTGAGATAATATGATTGCATTTAACAAAATCATATATATTTTTTGGTAGTATTTTAAAGTTTGTAATGAATATTCCATTACCAAGCAAGATCTTTTCCTCGTGTTTTTGAACAAGGTGTGCAGGGACAGTCAAAGTGATTGTCATCAGTCTCTTGTTGTCGATGATATTAGAACATAGTATGCATCGTGTCCTATTTGATTTGTCCTTGTAGGTGTTGTATGTGACCATTATGTATCCTATGAATATATTTCCCATTCGACGACTGTTCAAGTCTTCTACGATACTATATTTGGTGATGTTGTTATGGGTCTGTTGACAATGTTTGAACATAAGAACTGATGTACATTTTTTTCCCCATCTCTGCATAAGTAGTCTCACAATTTGAATTAATTGCATTGGTTGGAGTTTGATAGGCACACCTCTTAGGTTGTGCATGTTGCATTGTGTTGTCTGCTTTGTTTGTGCATGCCAATAGCTCATGTGAACCAAAAACAATGACATTATATGACATTAGCATATTTTCCATGGCATAGAAGAATAAGTAACCCATAATATATATTTCCTAAATGTAATAGGGACATTATTTATGAATATTTATGCATGTGCTTTTGATTGTTCTGTTGTTTGTGATGATTGATTTCCCACACTTCCTTCACTTGTCCAAATTTTCCTCTTCCCAACAAAGACATTTGTGGATTGAATATGTAAAAAATAGGCATCTACAACACATTGTATGTTGCTATGACATTTTTTTGTAGGGGAAAATAAGGAAGACACATAACATATCATGACTTTGAGGGCTTCACAATGATTATTGGCATACCTTTTGGAACATTGTTCTTGATTTTCCTTGTGTCCTATACTTAGGAACTCATTCTCTTCTTTAGTTGTTGCAATTGATGCAATGTTGGCAATATATAGATTACTATGGACATGAAAATAAGGTATTAGGTGGGGACAATATGAAATATTGATGTATGATAGAAGAGATCAAAGCGATAGAGTAAACGGTAAAGGTAGAAGCATGTACCTTTTTTATTTACAATTCCATGGATGTGTCTGTAAAAAGTTTCTTTGCACAAAAATCTATTAGAAAGCAAATTTTTTCAGAAGTTGGATGATATCATGTATCTGATGACAATGCAAAAGTTGTCCAATATATGCAAGGAAATCTAGACAGTCACACGATGGATATGTGTTGTATATTTTATTCATTGATTAGTTAATTATGGACTATACAAATGGAATCCATGTTGGAGTTATTTGATCCATTGGAAAAAGAAGGGGGATTTGTATATATGTAAAAAAAATATGCAAGTATGCTTTGACACATTGGAATATGTAATTCTGTAATATGTTTTATATGTGTTTCATAATTCAAGTAGAAGACAGATTGTATCATGGTTAGTCCAGTATGCATCTAAGAAAGAGACTTTGGATTGTACATTGGGAAAATTTGACCATAGATGATCAATAAGTGTTTTTTGTACATGATTTACCTTGTGCAATAGGAAGTGGAGATTGTGACTACACATGTAGCTTTCTAATTTTCTTGTTTTTTCATTACTTTGTAACATGTCAATGTTGAAATCTCCTATAATGATAATGATTTCGTTCAAATGTAGATGGTGCAATGCTGCTGAAATGATGTTCTTTATGTTGGTCAAAGTTGCATGTGGTGCAACATAGATATTCAATATTACAATTTGCGATTCATGAACCATTGCCTTCATTAGCATTGCCTCAACATTTTGATCCTCAAAATGCATATGTTCCAAAATTGGTATATGTTTTTCCACTAGTATCGTCACTCCATGTTTAATGTGATTTGATATGCAACTGAAGTTTTGGAATTGCTCATTTTCCATGCACATTGACATGTATGTTTCTTGTAGGAACAAAATATCATATTGCATCATGTCATAATAATTGAGTATATAATTAATATGTGCATTTAAGTTGGGTGTGTTTAGTGAGAGAATTGAAATGGATGATTCTGACTGTATTGACTGGGAATCATACTCTAGAGTCCATTTTGCACTACTCTTCAGGCGTTGCATCTCAATATTGACTTTTTTCTTCACCTTGAAATTCTCATAAGTGAGATCATTTAGCAAGTACAAGGACTCTATGTTTTTTACATGGGACATAGCTGTGTATACTAATCCATGTATTTGTATTCCAATAGGGTCAAATGCAACGCTATCAAGTGTCAAACTTTGTGATTTGTGTATTGTACATGCACATGTAAGTTGAATTGGAAATGGTTTTCGAATATTTACTCGACCTGCCTTCGCTGTCACCGATATTGATTTTGCGATTCACAATACATGTGTCTAGTTGTGTGGGGTGTTTGGGTTGTATAGGTAAGACAACTTGTTAGCATGTCGGTGTCCAATAAGAGAATCATGGAACTAAATCCATAGAACATCAATGCTATACATTTTTGTATATGCTTTCAGTATTCCATCCACACCATTGCCAAGCCATATTGTGAATCATAATTGCAGTAATATATTTGAACCAGCATGTCAAATTTTAGGATGAGTTTCAAAGGAAAAACATATATATGCTCATGAAATTTTGTTCAAAACCACAATGAAATTTTCATCTCTTTGGCGCATTGTAGTTTGTAACTCGAAGCATTTTATATTCTGTTCCCAAAAGTCACGTGTCAATGTTTGCATGTTCATTGTAGGATGATAAAAAATTAGAGAATCTTATACCGATTGTGCCTAGTAAAGATCATCACA
>ML855252.1:14475-28403 GCA_009831015.1 Picea engelmannii | reverse complement strand
GTGGTATGTGGAACGCCACATAACTCCTCACGGTTAGAGAGTTATGGCCATGTGAAGTTGGAGAACCCTCATGAGTCATCTAGAAACCCTAAAATGTCAAAGTAGTCAAAGTGTTTGCAAAGAAGAAAGTATTTAAATAATAAAGTGAAGTGATGAGTGTACTATAAGTCAAAGAGGATGCAAAAGAAATTATTTAAATAATAAAGTTAATGGAGAACTCCCTAAAATAAGGAAAGTGGTTTAAGAGATTTTATAAGGTAAATAATAAAGTGAAGTGATGAGTGTATTATAATTCAAAGTGGATACAAAAGAAATTATTTAAATAATAAAGTTAATGGATAAATTACAAAGTGGACAAGTGGTTAGAAGTTGGTTAACCATAAAATAAGGAAAGTGTGTTAAGATGGTTAAAAGGTAACCCCTTGAGGAAGCTACATGAAAGTATAAATAAGAGGTAAGGCTCTCTCATTTTAATCACACTTGAATATCATTGAATATATATTTTGTGAAAGGTTATTTGGGCAAGTATTATTGATAGAGAAAAATTGCAACAGAAAAAATGTAGCAGAAAAAGTGCGGCAAGAAAAGTGCGGCAGAAAAAGTGCAGCAGGAAAAGTGTGGCAAAAAAAGTGCGGCAAGAAAAGTGTGGCAGAAAAAGTGAGGCAAAAAAATCGCGGCAGAAAAAGTGGGACAGAAAAATTGCAACAGAAAAAGTGAGGCAGAAAAATCGCAGCAGAAAAAGTGCGGAAGACAAATCGCAGTAGCAACATGGTTGGGGTCTATTTATGAGATATATGGTACATCTTGTTTGAGGTATGTTTTGTGAGCTAGGGTTTATCTCTTGAGATGGTATTGGATGTTCAGTATTGCTTCATATATCAGATTTGTTGAGGGATACAGTTGACATTTTGTTGTTGGTATTTGGCATATGGGTATTGGTCTTTTGGTTGTGATCTGTTGTTGAAGTTGTTGGTTTAGCTTGAGGCTACATATCAGTGAGGTTGTGGCACATGGTTTGATGTAAGGGTTTATGGTATTTGGTTTATGGATAGAGTGATGAATTGTTAGATAACTTTTGATGGTTATATTGTTGTATGTCTTTGGTATATGGTTGAGTTACATGTTGGGTACATGGTTGAGACAATTAGTTGATGAGTTGGCACATACATGAGGTGTATATTTGATGAGTTGGCACATACAAGAGGTGTATAGTTGATGATGTTGGTACATCTTGATGAGTCAAGGTTGATGCATGGTACATGTTGGTTCAGGTTATTGGTACATGTTGTTTGGTGTAGGTTGATTTGTACAAGTTGTTACATATTATTGGTACAGGTTGACAGTGGCAGTGACAGGTTGTCTACATTTGGCATTTATATTTCAGGGTGGTTGGACGGGGCAAGGACAGGTGGTTGTAGCCACCTTTCGGTTGCATCTGGAGAACTTAGGGGGTTGTAGCATCCTTCTAGTTGTAGCCAAAGAATTAGGGAGTTAAATCTTCCCTCAGGTTCTAGCCTGAGAAACTAGGGGATTGGAGCCTCCTTCAAGTTGCAGCTAAAAAACAAAGGAAGTTGGTGCTTCCAATGAATGTAATTCTTCAAGACATATAAGAAAAAACATTTTGTGGTTTTCTGCCACTTTCGGTTTCCACGTAAAAACACTGGTGTACTATGTATGTGTGTGATTGCTCATTTGTTCATTGTTTATTTACTCTATAACTATTGGATGATAATGCTACATTGATATAACACTTGCATTTTTGGTGAAAAAGGATTAAATTGATCTATTACTAATTCACCCCCCCTCTCAGTAATCCAACAACTCCATTGGTGGTCTCGAAGTGGAAAATATAAAGTTAAAGGAAAGGATTGACGAACTCGAAGAGACCTTGATGCCTCTTCCACTTCTTGTTGGCTCTTTGGCAATTGTCGGACCCACCATCCCCACATCCAAATTAAAAGGATCCTCAAGCTTACTCACATCAGCTAGGAGCTATGTGGAGAACAATATCAAGAAAAGAATGGCACTGATCACATAAGCTTGGGAAATTTCAAAGAAAATGATTTATTTTGGCTCGAGGGTGCATGCCTTCCATGAGTATCTATAGGTCGACCTAAAAAATGAAGAAGGTTTCTACCTTGATGTCGTGGTACCCTTTGGTATTAAAGTTTCAAACATGTCAGAGCTAAAGAGAAGAGAGGAGGACCTTCCCTCTCCAAGTCGGATCAAGCAATTGAATGCCTATTGGAAAGAAAAAATAAAGAACTTGAACAACATCCTTCAAGTATGCAGCCAAGCCATAACAAGAAGAGAAGTGTTATTCAAAAGGCTCATGGAGGTGGACCTAGCCGGAATCACTAACAAAGTCCAATATCCCAAGTTGATCCTCAACTCGTTGTTCCTAACAAAACAATAGTTCGATGAGCAAGTTGAGATTTTTAAAGGATTGTCAATTGAAAATTTCTATGGTATAATTGAATATGATGAGAATGCCATAGATAACTGGCTAGTGGATTACTCCGTAAAAAATCAGAATATTGAAGAAGCATTACATGGAATTTCCCTTCATCTCCGAGACTTGGAGGGCAGGCTTTTCAACATTAAAATGCAGCATGAAATCAATGTGGCACCTATGAAATGTTACATCGAAGAATGGTTCAAGAAGGCTATCGATAAACTGAAAAATGAAGGGCAAGAAGCAGTTGAGATGGTTCCTGTAATCGTTGATGAAAACAATAAAAGGACATCAACGAGCAAATGAACACACGAGAGACAATCATAGTAAGTTTATGTTGATCACATCCTTATTTTCTTTATCAAGTCCTTCATCCAATTATTCCACCTCTTTCACTAGAAAGATTTAACCGAACATTGATAACTCATTTTTTCTTCTTTCCAGGTCTTGTTGATCCTTCTACCGCCCACTATCTTCATTCTAAAAGTTAATTATCTTCGTTCTATTTATTTGCTTTATGGTCCACGGGAGCCCCAATCCCAGTCTTTAAGACAAACGCATTTACAATTTCAAAGAATATGTAACAAACTATATATTTTTGGAAATTTCAAGAGAACAACTTTGGGAACAATCTAGACTGTGCTTTGTAACCTTGTTTTAAGAATATAAAGTATTTGAGGTTGATCTATCATTATCTTTATTTGAGCTACCCATGTATCCACTCTCTTAAAGTTCTCTTTTGCATGCAAATCATCTTCTTTTTATTTTATGTGATCAGAAATATTTATCTTAAATTATGATGGATGTAAGGAAATTTTGCTTATTTGATTTAAATGTGTGAAGTGTGTGATTCCTGGTCCTTTCTCAGGAAATTTCTTTAAAAAGAAAACAAAAACATTTTCCTTTTATTTTCTCGTAATATTTACGTTTATTTGAATTACTACGACGAACTTTTGTCAAGTCCCACATTTTGAATATATCGAAATCCCAAGAAATATCTAAAGAGGAGTACCGCCTCTATAAAAACGTAGGGGGATTTACATCCTCGTGAGGTTGTCACTTCGGTCCTAATGGATTCAAGCGTCAACACATGTCCACTACTGCAAACTTCCTAAATACATTTCTAATACCAACCTGTAACATCCCCATCTTATTCCTGAGCAATGCCACTCCAAAAAAACTAGTGCCCAGATTTTGCGCTATAACATTAATTTGTGCAAAATCATGTGAGGTAACGTGCATGATCCCAAGTTGGATCACACCACACAAATTTACCTCTTTAGACACTAGATACAACAATGGAATTAACACATAATACAACTGTGCGCACAATCATTCAGAACAAACAAGTATGTTGCGCATGTAACCACTCTAAACACGTGATTACTATTGCACGCGCAACCATTTTGGTGCCGCACACAAATTAATCTCTCCTTGTGCGCATGGATATGCTTCCCCGTGGGAACAACGATTCTAGCCTTTGTCGTGCACAGATTATTTCCCTGTGCGCTCGATAATTCTAGCCTTTTCTCATAAACTCATGACCATTATTACAAACTTAACTAACATGAAAACTCAATAATTGTCATACTTTGCATGTGCGACAATAATTATTAAATACAACATCATACAAAATAATGATAATTAATTATATGAAACATCATAAGGGAAATAAATCCACATCAAAGATAGTTAATTAAGCACACCGTAAATTAGACATGCACATAAAGGACACTTATATTTTTATAAAGAGTCACCAACTACACGCAGAGCTTAGACGTTCCTCCCAACCATAGACTTTGTTGCTCATAACATTTCAGCAACAAGTCACCCCCAAGATGGGGATTAAACTCCACCCAGACAAAAGGATTCCTAATTCCAAGCTAAGGACTCATAATGAGCAGAATTACTCAGTCCAAGGTGCCCATTTGTTGCAACTAGCCTACAGTATCTCATTTCCCACATGTATGTCCCACCCTAGGAAGTGTGCCCCTTTTCTACTCAACAGTCCCTCAGTTGCTCCACTTCCCTTCCAGGGCTTCAACAACATGCCTGATAAGAAATCTCAGAGCCTGTAACTAATGCCCAATGCACCAGGGAACAATTCCTAGCAAATCTCTCACTTGGAGAGAATGCTCATGGGCCTGACAGCCCGCCTCTTCGATAACAAATCTCTCACTTGGAGAGAATGCTCACTGGCCTGGTAACCCGCCTCTTCAACAATAAAAAATTTGGTTACTAGATGGAAAAAAGCATTTCCAAGATTTTCTCTGTAGATAAGGTAATGGTCATTTCCATGTTCAGATGGTCAGATCCATGAAGAAAATATGAGTGAATCCCCCCAAAATACACTAAGGTTCATATAACTCGGTTCGATTCACACTTCAAGGTAATCCTCGCGCACTTACTCAGGTGCACGCAACACTATAGAATGTGTGCACTCTTCCCTTGATGTGAAATCCATGCACACTTACTTAGGTGCGCATAATATTATGGAATGTGTGCGTTCTTTCTTTGGAAAACAATCATCGCGCACTACCCAGGTGCACGAAAAACTGTACCAAAACTTGGTGCCAACAACTCACCAGCCTATATGTACATTTACATTTTCATTTACAATTAGGGTTCAGATTAGGGGTATTACATTCTGCTCCCCCTTATTTATGCACTATCCTCAGTGCATTATATACACATGTATCTACAAAAACTTCAAAAGTCTTCAAAAAGATGCAGGTACTCTGCCCACATAACATCCTTGCGCTCCCAAGTTGCATCCTCGGGACTGTACCAGGTCCATTGGACCTTTACTAACTCCATGGATCGATTCCAAAGCTATTTGACTTTCCGATCCAATATGCAAATCAGTCACACTCACAAATATCATTTTGGCTCCACATGAATCACATTCCAATCAATGACATGATTAGCATAAGGTACATACTTTTTAGCAAAGATACATGGAAAACATTATGAATACACAAGGATGCAGTCAGTGCAAGCATATATGCGACAAGACCAATCCTCTCTAGGATTTCAAATAGCCCACAGTAGCGTGTTGTCAGCTTAGAACATTTTCCCAACTTTAGGGAACTATGTCTTGCTTTTACTTTCAAGAACACATGGTCACCCACTTTAAACTCTTTGTGGGTTCTGCATTTATATGCGCAACTTTTCTGCCTGTATTGGGAAGTCTTTAAATTATGCCTTATTTTCACCATCTACTCTTCCATTTCCCAAAGCAGATATGGCCCAACCACTGCACGGTCTGTTGGGTTGTCCCAACTCTTTGGTGTGTTGCACTTTCTGCCATAAAGTGCCTCGAATGGGCTCATCTTTAGAAATGTTTATACCCATTGTTATAAGAAAACTCAACCAAACGTAAATATTTTTCTCACTGCATCGATTTGTCTATCACATACATTCTTAGCATATATTCTATCACTTGATTTACCTTCTCTGTTTGTCCATCTGACTCATGATGATATGTTGTGTTAAATTCAGATTTGTTCCAAATCCTTTGAATAGTCCTTTCCAAAACTTCGATGTGAACTTGGGATCTTTGTCAGACACAATTTTCTTAGGTACACCATGTAGCCTAGCAATTTCTCTCATGTATATAGCAATAATATTGGTTGCCTTGTGAGTTGACTTCACTGGAATAAAATGGGCAGCTTTAGTAAGCTTGTCCACCACTACCATAATAAAATATTGTTGCTTAGCAGTCCTAGGCAGCTTAGTAATGAAATCCACGGTTACAACTTCCCACTTCCACTCAGGAATGGGAAAAGGTTGTAGCAAACCAATTGGATGTATGTTCTCAACCTTGACCTTTTGACATTAAAGGCATCTAGCAATAAAATTAGCAATCTCCTTTTTCATGCCTGGTCAATAGTATTGTTTTTTGACCACTGGAATTTTTTTCTGGTAGCATGGGTGTCCAACATAAGGAACTTTATGCATCTCTAACAATAATATATTTTTCAATTCCTGCTCATTTGGCACATAAACTCTACGCCTATACATGAGGATTCCATCCTTTTTTAGCTCATAACCTTTGAATTTCTGTTGCAATTTACCTTGCTATAAATTTTCCTTTATGGCCACATAGCGTTGATCTAATTTGGAAATCTCTAAAAATTTGTCACTCAAATCTGATTTGTACATGCTAATGGTTGTAGCATGCATATCATGCACCCTCCTGTTGAGTGCGTCAACCACCTTGTTCTCTTTACCTTTGATATGCTTGATATCAAACTCATAGTCACTGAGGAATTCCAGCCATCTGCTTTGTCTGGAATTTAAACTTGGCTATCCAAACAAATATTTGAAACCACTATGCTCTATCCTCAGCTCAAATATTTTTCCCATGAGGTAGTGCCTCCACATCTTCAAGGCATGCAATATGGCCACCACTTCCAAATCATGAGTAGCATAATCTCTTTCATGTTGTTTTAATTTCCTTGATTTGTAGCACACCAAATTCCCATTCTGACTAAGCACTACATCGAGCCCTTCCTTGCATGCATTAGTGCAAATAATGAAGTCTTCTTTAAGATCAACAATTCTCAAAATTGGCGCACTTGTCAACAAACTTTTCAAGTGTTGAAAACTCCTTACACAATCTGGAGTCCATTCAAATCGCAAACATTTCTTTTGCAAGGATGTAATTGGGTGTGCAATCTTTGAAAATCCTTCAATAAACCTTATGTAGTACATTGCAAGTCCCATGAAGGATCTCACCTCTGCGACATTCCTTGGTGTTGGCCAATCTTCAATGGATTTTATCTTGTTTGGGTCCACAACTATCCCTTCCTCTGAAATGATATGTCCCAAGTAATGAATCTGCCTATGGTAGAATGAGCACTTGCTCACCTTTGCATACAATTGATGTCCTCTCAATACTTGCAACACCATCCTTAAGTGTTGCTCATGTTCTTCAAACTTTGAGTAAATAAGTACGTCATCAAAAAATACAATGACAAACTTATCTAAGTATTCTCTGAAAATAACATTCATTAAAAACATGAAGACAGTTGATGCATTTGAGAATCCAAATGGCACCACGGTAAACTCATAATGTCCATACCTCATTTTGAAAGAAATCTTATTGATGTCTTCTTCTTTAATTCCCACTTGGTGATATCCAAATCTAAGATCAATCTTTGAAAATATTTGCACGCCCCTCAGTTGGTCAAAGAGGTCATCTATCCTTGGCAAATGATACGTGTTCTTTATTGTTACTTTGTTCAACTACCTGAAGTCAATACAAAGCCTCAACATACCATCCTTCTTCTTCACAAACAATACTGGGGCACCCCAAGGTGACACACTTGGGTGTATATACCCCTTCTTCATAAGCTCTTCAAGTTGCATCTGCAATTCCTACAACTCTAGTGTACTCATCCTATAAGGAGTCTTGGATATGGGGGTTGCTCCAGGCATCATATTTATAGAGAAATCAATATCTCTTTTCAGTGGAAACCCTGGTATTTATTTAAAGACATCTTCAACTTCTTTTAGTATTGTGCATTCTTCAACATTTGGCACTTTATCCTTAGGTGCCTCCTCCATGTGTGCTATAAATACTTGGATCTATTTCATGTATATTTTCTTCAATTGCAAGGCTGAAACTTCTTTGATAGTTACAGCTCTTGGAATGCCTTGAATTTTCTTGAATTTTCTTCCTCATCCAAGCAAGTAAATTCCTTATTGTAACAATCTACAATGGCATGATGTTATTCCAACCAATCCATACCAATGAGGCAATCATAAGAGCCCAAAGGTATGATATTCAAATCAAATTTTGTGCTCATCCCATTCATTTCCATTGGAAATGCTTTAACCGTCTCATTGATTTTTATTTTTGCTCATGTATCTAACTGCACCAACCAAGGTTTTCCAAGCTTGCTTCTTGGCAACTGGAATCTTTCTAACATATTAGGATCTAGATAATTATGACTAGCTCCTGAATCAATTAAAATGGAAATGGTGTTGACGATTGAAAACGTCAACGTAATTTCGCCCGCAAAGTGTTGTTAAGCCTATTATTATATAAGACTAAATAATGCTAGTAGGTGGGACCCCCTTGAACTTTTGAAGATCAGGTCTGTTCATTTTCAATGTTATGATGATGTGCTACAAAGTTTTACATGGTTGATGAGAATATGGTTGTCGTTGATATCAGTTAAGCTTTGAGATGTTGTTCCTTCATGATACTACAGCCTTCTATTCATTTATAGTTTTTGTTCTTCTCGCACCTGTACAACAAAAATGTTAGTGAAAATTATAGAAAGTCATTTTGAGGAAAATAAAAATACTATATCTAATGCAAAAGAGACCTAGCTATGCGATACTATATGCATGAAAATACTTGTTGATAGTGGTTAAGTCCTAGCTAACAAAGAAATGGCTATGAAATATTGTTAAGTTACATTTTTATATGCACATGGTGGAAATTTTGGTGGCGCATTTGGCAAGATGATAATGCATTGGTTATGCATTGCTTGATGGAATCAGTAGTTGATATACATATGTTATAACGTTGGTGGCTCATGGAAGTGATGGCTTGCATTTTTTATGGTGATTATGCTATGTTTTGGATTGATGTTGATCATGCTATTTGGTGATGATTCTATACATGGTCATTTAGATTGTGTAGTGGTCAAGGGATTTATTTGAGTTATATCAAAAATGTAAACATGGTTGGTGCATTTGGCAAGGTGATTGAAAATGGTTGAATTATTATGTGGACTTGGATTATGTTATGGTTTAAATGTGTTGATATTATCGATGCATTGGTTGATTAATGGTGTTAATGGAAGGCTCGTTGGCATGTACTGTGGAGTAAATGAGATGAGGGTGGAGGCAATGTGCATTTACTGCACGTCACCTTTACCCTTCCCATTGGCTTCCACCCTAGTCGGACTATTGTTTGATCTTGTTGTTGTGTTCACGCTCCAGATTTTTAGCAGGGTGAAACCGCTCAGACACCTCTCATCTCAAGGATTTCGATTAATAGGTATGTCTCTTTTGGCCATCCTTGACTTCATGTTGGTTATGAAATGATTTTGGCTCAGTTGTGTGGGTTTGTATTTGTCCTGAGTGCTGCAACTATGTGGAATTTTGAATTTTAATGGAAAATAGATGGTTCAGCTTATATCAGTTAAGTTCATTGGATTGTTAGTCTTCATGGGTGATAGTTCTTGATTACCATTGTGTGTTGGTTGAAGGGTTTTTTGTTGGATGATTGTCTTCACGGTTATTGGGTTTAATTAAGAGTTATGTTTTCTTGTTTCGGCCGTGTCAAGGGACTGTCTCCCGTCCACAAGCACCACAACCCCTGGTGCGTACACCTTCAGCCTCGAAGTCTCACTAAAGTTAGTTTCATTCCTCCTGTGAAGGCTACTGTGCAAACCCTTAACCCTCCAGGCTGGGGTTGCATAGGGAAATTGTCGAGCCTGTCAAGTTGTTTCCAGTTATTGTGGTCTATTACCTTGAATACGGGCTCACCCGTGGGTCGTATAGCCATCATGTTGGTATGGCTTCCCGTCACTGCCTCTGTGATATTAGCATAAACCTTACATTGATATTTTCTTTTTAAGGTCAAAGTCACCCGCCTTATGCTAAGTAACTCAGTGATTTTAATGGAAGGACCTCTACCCTCTGTCGATCGGGTGCCTGGTTATGCATAGATACCATGGCTTGTTCGGTTGGTTGTTTCTCTACCACAGTGACATTTGTTAGTTGATATACAATCACTAATATTCACACTTTTGATGTTTCATTTGATGGTTGGCATTGGTTACGAATATTGGGGTTGCTCGCACAGGTCGTGTTCTGTATAGGGTGTTTTGCAAAGTAAATTATTGGACTAGGTATATCTATTGCATCTTCTGTTGTTGGTTGAATAAACCTGAGTGCGCACAACTTGGTCAATCACGATTGGATAAATTAATAACTCGGCACGATTTATTGAGTTATATTGTAGTCATATGTTGTTGTGTGATTAGTGGAATTGTTTCACCATGAAGTTTTCTCAGTTGCACATCGTGCATAGTATGGGTGACTTGTTTTCATGCTTAGTGATATCCACTAAGTTTTAAGCACGTTATTGATTGCAAATTGACCATTGTTGATGACAGGTGTGTTGGTTATTTGGTTCAGTTTTTAAGTCACATTGAGTTGTTTTGTTTTACAGTGGAATGGTTACATTGCCTTGGAAATTTACTCTTGCATAGCCTGTGTCTAAATAGTGGTTGTTTGGTTGTATAGTCAATTATCATCTCAGTCGTGGCATGTGAGGTTTTGATTATATTGATTATTTTTACTACCTATATATATGGGAACAGATATCATTACAGACCTTGATTGGCTCTATTGCAGAAATAGTGACTTCATTATTATTTTGGAAATATGACTTTTAAATATAGATTGGAGAAATGTATGGTAGTGGTGGATGTTAATGATTACAGATTGGGAGTGACTGATGGTGTTGACTGTTATAACATGCAAAATGTGCGAACAAAAGGGACAGAACCTCTTACAAATTGTGTGAAATACCTACCTTTAATGATGGCGTTGTGTTGGATATTTTATTATTGGACAGTGAACTAGTTAAATACACAGGAATTATTACTTAGTCATCTGATTGTTGGTTGATGCATATTTTTCTTACTACAAAATATGTTATGGATTGCTTGTTTAATCTCATGAACAATAAACATTTTTTTCCCCTCTCATTATCTCATTTTCCGCTAATTACAACCCCCTCACATATCCCATATTCATTTTATTCACCCCCTGTTTTGATATTGATCACAGCTAAGAGAATTTTTGTGTTAAGATCAGGAAAAAGTGGTCGATTTTTGTGTGGGTCATAGTGAAGTTTATTGGTTTTCTTACAGTTGATTGTTGTTATCATTGAGCAGTGACCATATCTCTCCCTTTTCATTATATCATTTTCTTTCACTAATTACAAACCCCTCATGTATCCCTGAACATTTTTTCCACCCCTGTGCTCATTGATTAACATTAGAACAATTTGTATGGATTGGATTGCATGAGCCTGATACATTCTGAGCCAAATCTATTTCGTATTTTTAAGGATTTGTCATGCATGGTTATTTAAAATACTATCTACGAAGTGTTAACATATGCAGGATGAGTTTTTTCAGTCGGGCAAGCCATGGTCAAGGAAACAGAGGTAGAGGTAATTGGAACCGAGGCCCAAGGAGGCCTAGGTTCTTAATACATTTTGATGTTGATTCTGAAGAGCTTGGCCAATTGTTCCATGTTGGGATCCTTAATTTAATTGGACAATGAATAGTCCAACCGAGGTCGGAAAGGCTTCCCTTCCAATTCTCTCAAGCCCCCGATATACATGTGCCTCTTCATGTCTCTTTATAGCCTAAAGTCCTGGAAAACGATGGGTGGCAGGAGATTGTTCACCCAGCAGTCTCCCAACACCGTGGCTAACCAAACTTAACCTTGCCTTCTCCCCCACCTTTGAACCCCATTGCCCAAGCTGCCCCTAACCACTCACCATTGCAATCCTCCCATGCCAGTAAGAGATTGAAGACTGAAGCCCACCATGCCTCTGATAAAGGACAAGTTTTTGCTGCCCCTTCCTCACCCTCCGATGACTTTGACAAATCCGTGTCTTCACAGCTGCATTTGAGGGACGATTGTTCCCATGTGATCAATGAGATAAAGCCTAAAGGCTCTGCCCAGCTCAAGGCAATTTCAGGGAAATCAGGAGGTGACAACAGCAACCAAGGAAGGGTTGCTTCACAGACTGGAAAACATGGTTTTTAAATTTTATGTTATTTATTGTTTTATGACAGTGGACTCCATGGATTTTGGACAACATGTTTTATTTTGGATATATGAGTGTTAGTTTGAAATATTTTAAAGTTTATGAGCTAAAATTGTCAAAGGAAAACATGTTTTGAAGGGAGGCACAAGGGGTGTGTTTGTTTAACAAATAGATTATGTTATGATATGATGATTGTTATCACTAAAGGAGTCACAAGGGGGTCCCGCCTATTAGTTATTATTTAATTATGACCCTATTATGATTATTACTTCCCCCCCCCTCCTTAACTAAAGTTAGTTAAAGCCTTATGTTAGATTAACTAATAAGTTAAGCTCAACTACTCTAACCAATTCTAAATTGTTAAAAGTTGAACTAAGGGGAGGAACAAGAGGGGGATAGAAGCACAAAGCATGCTAAGGTTTGCTCTTTGAGTTTGTGTTGAGATAGTTCAGTTTTCATTCATTCATATATTCACCATAGCCTAATTCTCTTTTGTGATAGCAGGGTCTTATTGTAGATAGTGATATTCAAGGCTGAATCAAATCATTCAGACACTTGTTCTTCAGAGGTGTTGATCTATCTTTGATAGTCTGTGTAGACTTGTTTGTTTGTGAATTAACTTTCATGACTGATAAAGGCTATTGTGCAGAGTCGAGTGGCCAACAATCTGTGGCAAGATGATCCAGCTTTTAAAGTTCAGTTTTGGTTTTTTGTCAGAGGTCCTTTTGTATGTTCCATCGGGGATTTCTAAGTTTGACTTTGGTACAAGATTTATGTGTGAAGTTTTGTAAAGACAATGACTCTTTGGTGAATTGGAATGAAATAAGGGATTGTTTTATGTCTCATCTATCTTGATTATGATCTTGGTGTCTTTACTTATGTTCTTACATTTATTTCAACAACTGATATTTTCAGAAAAATACATAAAAAGTGAATTTCCACCAAGCTCTTTGTTGATAAAAGACTAGCCTAAGCACTTGTAATTAATACTTGTGAGTTAGGATATATATTTTTGTTCGCTATAAGCATAGGGTGATATTCCCGTCTACTTTACTTTAGCCAAGTAAAGTTTGAAAATGCTTGAGTAAGATCAATTCATATCTTGTCCTCAACAAATGGGTTGGTCATTAATCTTACCTTCCACTTCAATCATGTGCTATTGAAACTCAACTTGCTTGTTATCCAGGGCTGCATAGATCCTTGGTAAATTTTTTCCCATATCTTCAACTGTCGCAGCTTGTTGTGCATTATGAACAATCCTCACTTTTTCACCTCTGTGAGGGAAATCTCTATACATGTGGTATCCCCCACAACCCCAGCATTGAACAGGTGGTTGCCTTGGTCTTTGCCCAGTTATGTCAGTCATTCTGGGCTCCTTGAGAGTTGGTTATCCTTATTTCTGAAAAATGGTGGCTTAGTCCCCTTTTTCCTCTTTTTTATCTTGTTTTTCTTCTTGTCTTCCCATGCCTTTTGGAAAGTCCGTCTTCCCATTTATTGATCATAGAGACATTTAGCTTGCCTTATGGTTTCCTCTAATGTCTTGGGGCCATCATATTGTATCTTCTCATCGATAAATGATGGCATCCCACTCAGGAAGCTATAAATTTTAACTTGCTCATCTTTGATGAATGCAACATATTTGAGCAGCTCTAAGAATTT
>ML855251.1:0-20092 GCA_009831015.1 Picea engelmannii | reverse complement strand
AAATGTATTTTTATCTTCACTAAAAAATATATATTTTTGAAGATTTTATCTATTCTTTTTATTTTTATTTTTAATTTAAATTTAAGAAAAAAAAAAAGTTACGAAATAAATTTTCAAGTGACCATTCTGTATCTAATTTTGGGTTTTTTATTCGTGTAGGGATTTGTTGTCAAGGCCACACTTTGAATTAAGTCATAATTAGCTGTAATTTTAGCATTTAGAAAAAACATTTACTTTAGGTAGCGTTATGTGTTTATTTATGTGTTGATTTTAAGGTTTTTCTAAGAAACTATTTTATCTTTTAAGGTCATGCTTGAAAAAAGTTGTGATTTTGACCTAGTTAGAAGAATTGGTGCTATCGGTAGCACCACGTTTTGAGTTGGGGGTTGATTTTAGAGTTTTTTTGAGCAACCATTTTATCCTTTAAGCCCATGCTTGAAATTTTTTGTAATTTTAACTTAGTTACAAAAAAATGTGTTATCAGTAGCACCACTTTTTGATTTCGAGGTTGATTTTAAATTTTGTTTGAGAATCCATTTGGTCCTTTAAGCCTATTCTTCAAAACAAATTGTAATTTTGACCCGGTTACAAAGAATGGTTCTACCGGTAGCACCACTTTTTTATTTGGGGGTTGATTTTCATGTTTTTTATGAAAAAATATGGGTTTTAAGGGCTAGAATTCTCATTTTGAGCTCACTGTTCTCATTAAGCTGGAAATTGTGTTGTAAACCCACATAGATTTCCCAACTTATGTAACAATGACATACAATCGACATAATAATATCTTTAATACAAGATTCAAGCAATACCAATTGACCATACTAAGGATTTTGCAATATATAACATACATTGTTTTGAATAATAGGTTCAAACTTTTAATCATAACACCTTCAAATATATATTCAAGGCCCAAAATGACGCCAACCGCACTCCTCGGAGCACAATCGCCTCCTCCAGGACCTTCTCTCTCTCTCTCGGCCTGAAGAGTGCCAATGCTCTTCTATCTTCCAATCGGAAGATCTGCACCCACAGTTCCTTCGCGCGACTTCCCCTCCCTCTATTTATCCGGGAAATCGGAACTCGCAGTTTTGTGAGTTCTAAGTTGAATTCTGGGCTCTCAATTCCCCGAGACCCGAGACGTTGGTCAACCGTTGACTTTTCTTACTCCACTGTCAGAACTTCGCTCTACCGCATCTCGCTACTTGTTACGCCAAGCGTTTGAGGCTCCAACCTCCGATACGCGATAAACCGAAACGCCGATCTCGCGATATCACCCTCTCATGCCTTCTCTACTCACGCATCCAAACAACTCCTACCTCAACCTCCGATGTCTGAGGCATCGACCCTCCGAGGGCTATGCCACCTGTTTTCCACTATCACCTGTGGCCCAAGCTACTTATGTGGCTGTCGAGATGTCGCACTTCAGACTCTCACGATTTTCGTTGCGTAAAGTTGGAGTCTTACCTCACGAACTCCCGATATGCCAATCCACGAGTAGAATCCACGCTCCTCATGGTTTCGATCGAAGCTCCTGCCCTCCTAAACTGCGAACTTTCTTCCACTCCTGCACTGTAGCCTTCTTGCACCTCCGCAAGATCCAATGGCCCTCAGATTCTCATGACTTCTCCTTGGAGAATTCCAACTGTCCATTTTTCTCAATGAAATCCTCGAAATGACGAGCCGCTCTTCCGTAGGACTTTGTCACCCTGCACACAAACCTGCAACTTTCCCAGAAAGCCTTCCAAGCAGACTTGTCTATATCCCCCTCCGATGAATTTGAAGGTCTATATTTCCTAGGATTCTCTCATGACTTCTGAGACTCTTCAAGAGAACTCTTTGCATGCACTCCTTGTGACAAATCTTCAACACGCCTAAGTGTCGAAGTTTCGACTCTGCGCACTCCTGCAACAACAGTCTTTCAACCCTTTGCTCAGAATCGCAACTCTGAGTCTTTGTCTAGCCTGCGCATGCCTTGCATGGCTCTAGTGCCTATATGCACATTCGAAGAGATGAGAACAAAAGCTATCTCTAATTGAACCCTGCAGTCACGCACTCCTTGCGGAAAATCTTCAATACACCTAAGTGTCAAAGTTTCAACTTTGCGCACTCCTGCAGCAGCATTATTTCAACCCTTTGCTCAGAATCGCAAATCTGAGTCTTCGTCTAGCTTGCACACGTCTTGCATAGCTCTGGTGCCTATCTGCACATTCGAAGAGATGAGAACAAAAGCTATCTCTAATTGAACCCTGCAGTCACACACTCCTTGCAGACAAATTCAACTGCACTCCTTGCAGGAATTCTCTGGCTCACTTAGAGAAAACAATTGAAACTCATTCACTCTTCCTCTTAGACTTCAATTCGAAACATGAAATCACATACACAACATAAACAAAGAAAATTCATGACAAGAAGCAAATATTCATGAGCATAACATCAACACACAGAGAATAGACACACAACCATGGAATTGAATCAATGCTTTCTTCTATTAACTCAATTCTTGTACATGGGTGTTCTTCATACAATTTATTTTCTTGCTCTTCTACTCTTCTTGCTTCAATTACTCAGAATAATCTCTTCTAATGATACAACAATACAAGGAGGGTGTTTATTATCCATTTTCGCTCTCGAGCTCTAAAACTATCAAATCTAGAATTAAATTCCTATCTACCTGCATTAAATCTATTAAATGCCTTCCTATATACTAAGGACGAGAGCTTAAAGTCTCAAGGTACCCCTTTACATTACAAGTGAGCTTCTTTATAAATGACTTCATTAAAGAGCGGTGCAGCAACTTCCAAGTATTTCAAAATGTGTGCTGGCGTTGTCCAGCTGTTTCCTCTCAATGTGTTGGCTCGCTTGATGTGTTGTCGATGCTCCTGCATCATACTCCTCGACTTGAAAATTTTCATGGGCTCCTGTCCATGAGCTCCTGCACGGTCTGTCCATGCTTTTGTATCACTGCTTCATTTTCCCAACTAGCATCTTCGATTGGGTGATTCTTCCATTTCACCAGATACTCGAAGTACTGCTTATGCCTGGTCTTTCTGCCCACTCCTTTGTCCAGTATGCATTCCATCTACGGATTCTCTGCAACTGGTAATTGCTTCTGCCACTGGATCACTCGTTCCTCAGTTCTAGTTTTTGCTTCTCTATCCCTGTATGGGTATAAATCCGAAACATTAAATATCAGAGATATTCCGATGCCATCCGACAACTCAATTTCATAAGCGTTCTCTCCAAATTTCTTTAGGATACTGCATGGCCCAATTTTCTTCATTTTGAGATTGTTGTGTGTTCCCCTTGGGAACCTTTCCTTCCTCAGATGTGCTAGAACAAGATCCCCAACTTCAAACTAAAGTTGTCTTTGATGTTGATCTGCTCTGCGTTTATAATCCTGATTTAAATCTATCAATCGTTGCTTCACCTTACTGTGAAGTTCCTTCATCGCTTCAGCGAACTCTTCTGCACTAGCGCTGCTAGTCACAGTCTTCTCTAACTCCCTGAGTTCAGAAACTCCTCTTGGTTGTGTCCCATACACAATCTGAAATGGACTTTTGCCTGTACTCCGATTCATAGAATCATTGTATGCAAACTCTGCTTGTGGCAATATGTTGTCCCAGCTGCCATGGTGCTCTGTCACCAAGCTTCTCAGCAAGTCTCCCAGACTTTTGTTGGCCACCTCTGTTTGTCCGTCTGTCTGCGGATGGTATGCTAAACTAAATGCCAAGTTAGTCCCTAGCTTCTTCCATAGCGTCCTCCAAAAATGACCTATGAATTTCGTATCCCTGTCCGAGACTATGCTTCTTGGCAATCCATGAAGTTTAACAACCTCTTTGAAAAACAAGTTTGCGATGTGGGTCGCATCGCTGGTCTTCTAACATGGAATAAAATGTGCCATATTTGAAAACTTGTCTACCACCACAATGATGGAATCAACCCCTCTTTGCGTCCTCGACAAACCCAATATAAAATCCATGCTAATCGCTTCCCATGGCCTTTCTAGTACGGGCAATGGTTGATAAAGACCTGCATTCTTCTTTCTCCCCTTCAAGTGTTGACAAATCTTGCATTTGTCAACAAATCGTTTGACATCAGCTCGCATGCCTGGCCAAAAATATGATTCGCTTAGCTTTGCGAATGTTTTTTCGTGGCCAAAGTATCCTGCCAAGACTCCGCTGTGTTTTTCTTTCAACAAATTCTCCCTCATGGAGAAGTTTGGAATACACAGTTGGTTGCCTCTAAACAACAATCCCTCCTGGATCATGTAGTCTATCCATGGGATCTGATCCCTGAGAATGGGATTCTTAGCTGCTTCATATGCTTCTCCAAAGTCTGCATCTCCTGTGTACATGTCCTTCAGATTTTCAAAACCTAAGGTTCTGACTCGGAATTCCTGCAACAACAAACATTTCCTACTCAAAGCATCAACCACTTTGTTAGCAGCACCCGAAATATGTTTGATCACAAACGTGAAATTCTGCATATACTCTACCCATTTTGCATGCTTCTAGTTCAACTTCTCCTGTTGACTCAAAAACTGCAATGCATGATTATCATTGTACAATACAAATTCTTTTGGGATCAAGTAGTGCCTCCACTTCTTTAATGCCTGTATGATGGCATAAAAATCTTTATCATACGTGGAGTATTTCAGCTTTGCGTCATCCAGCTTCTCGCTGAAATAGGCAACTGGTCTGTCCTCCTGACTCAAGACCGCTCCTATGGCATATCCGCTTGCATCACATTTCACCTGAAATGTCTTCTTGAAGTCTGAAAACACCAACACTGGTTGCTCTGTGATCTTCCACTTCAACAGATTGAAGCTCTTCTCAGCCTTCATTGTCCAGTGAAAATTTTTATATCGCTTCTTCACTGTGTCCATCATTGCTGCGCTAATCCCACTAAAATTCTTGATGAACTTTCGGTAGAAACTAGCTAACCTGTGGAAACTTCTCACCTCGAAAATATTTCTCGGTAATGGCCAATTCTTGATCAATTCCACTTTCTCTGGATCCATCTTCAACTCATTCGTTGAAATAACAAAACCCAAATAAATGAGCTCTGTCTACATAAATGAGGATTTCTTCATATTAATCAACAACTTCTCCTGCTGTAGCTTCCTCATCACAATAGCCAAATGCTTCAAGTTTTCAGCCTTGGTCTTACTGAAAACCAGTATATCGTCCAGATATACGATGACAAATTTCCCGATGAATTCCCATAGGACTTCATTCATCAGTCTCATGAATGTGCTCGACGTGTTTTTCAAACCAAACAGCATGACCAGCCATTCGTACAAACCTTCATTTGTCTTGAATGTTGTCTTCCATTCATCACCTTTCCTCATGCGAATCTAATGATATCCGCTCTTCAGATCAATCTTTGAAAAGTAATTTTCTCCGCTAAGGCAATCCATCAGATCATCCATGCTCGGTAGTGGAAATATGTACCTGATGGTAATTTTGTTGATCGCTCTCGAGTCAGTGCACATTCTCCAACCTCCATCCTTCTTCGGACTAAGAATTGTTGGAACAACACATGGACTCATACTTTCTCTGACCAATCCTTTATCCAATAGCTCCTGAACCTACCTTTTGACTTCTTCGTTCTCCTGTGGCATCAACCTGTACACAACTTTATTCGGCAAACTAGCTCCAGGTATGAGATCAATGTGATGACTCACACTCCTCATCAGTGGCAATGAACGAGGTAATTCATCCACGATGATGTCAGCGAACTCTCCCATCAGTTCCTAAATCTCATCTAGCAAGTCATCCACTCTTGTGCTAGTCAGGACAATCCTCAGTTTCCTGACCCTAAAGAATTGTGGATCTTCCTTCTTCTCCATCTCTGTAAGAAGCTCCTTCCCACTCATGGGAAGTATTGTGCTTCTTACTTCTAGTTTCACCTCCTTATCCTTTATCAGAAGCAACCTATGTGTCCTCCCATCCTTCTCTAAGGTGTATGTGTTCATCCTCCCATCATGAACCAAATTTCGGTCATATTGCCATGGTCTACCCAGCAAGACATGCCATACATCCATGGAAATAACATCACATAATACCTTATCCTTATATTCACCCATCTTGAAATCAACTATAAATTGTTTAGTGACACTCACCTGATGTCCTTTTTGTAGCCACGAGACTTTGTATGGACTCGGGTGATCAGTTGTCTCCAGCTCTAGTTTCTCCACCATCTCAGTTGAAACGAGATTATCTGTGCTTTCGCTGTCCACAATAACCTTTCACTTCCAGCCCTTGGTCTTGCACGTGGTTCTGAACAGTCTGGTCCTCTGAGCTATTTCCTCCACCTCCTTCTCAAGTGTCAAAAGAACTTTATGCACCGTCATTGACTTCCCACTTCTGGTGTCTTCATTCTCAACATCACGCCTCTGTGCCTCAGTGATGTGAGATTCTCCTCTATTCGTTTTCCTGTCTAGACAATCAACGACTTTATGTCCATCCTTCCCACATGTAAAACATGTGATGATTCCTCCTCTGCCTCTTCCTCTACCTCTGGTACGAGGAAAAGTGTTTGCATCAGCATAATCTCCTCACTGCTCATTTTGTTTCCCTCTTTGTTCAACATGTGGTCCTCGCTGTGAGGTCCCACCTCTTTCAATCTTACCCTGAGGTTTCTTCCATTCCTCCTTGGTCTTTTGATATTTCTCCTGGGCAACTGCCTTGCCTCTGGGCTGACTCCTGCCTCACTCTCTTTGATTTTTCTTGTGGCTCAGCTTCTCCTCGGCTTTCAGAGCCATCTGGTAAGCATCCTCCACCGTTTAGATGGTTTCCATGCTTAATTCATCCTGAATGTCATATCTTAGACGATTCAGATATCTGGCAACTTTCTCATCATCGCTCTCCCAATGACCTGCTCTGATATTGAGCTTGTAAAACTCTTCGGTGTA
Source organism: Picea engelmannii (assembly GCA_009831015.1). Classification (NCBI taxonomy): domain Eukaryota; kingdom Viridiplantae; phylum Streptophyta; class Pinopsida; order Pinales; family Pinaceae; genus Picea; species Picea engelmannii. The sequence goes on along the minus strand of ML855251.1, from coordinate 13,176 downwards.
TTCCTTCACCGTCATCAACTTTTGTCTCAGGTTTTTCATTCGCCTGAACAATGTGATCTGGTAGTCCCTTGGGATGAACTTTGCCTTCATCTTAGCAATCATTCAATCCCATCTTTTAATCTTTTGTTTACCTTTGGAACGTCTATCTCCCTGTAGCTCGTCCCACCACAATGCTGCATGTCCCTTCAACTTCGTGACAGCATGCCTTACCTTCTTATCCTCTTCGATATCTTCATAATCGAAGTAGGTGTCAAGAACCCTGATCCATTCCAGCAACTCTTCTGCATACAGGCTTCCTTCATAAGCTCAAATATCCATTTTTGTCTTTGAACTCATCTCGGAGATAGCTTTAATCAATTTCTCAGTTGATGCATCCTCTGCTGTGACCTCTTCTTCATGTCCAACTTCCTCTTCAACTTCAAAATCACTAAGATCCCCTGCACCAACTCTATGTCTTTATGTTGTCTCCATCTCCTCGAGCCTTGCTCGAAGATCTCTCATTTGTCGCTCCATTTCTGGATTTCCTGCTGGCATACCTCTTCTTCGCACATCCCTGTCCTCCAGACTAGGTGATTGCCTTTCTCTCCTGGGCAGCATGATGAATCTTGTCTCTCTCTGCTACAAAAAACAAAGAGTCTTCCCGCTCTGATACCACTCTGACACCAACCACACTCCTTGGAGCACGATCGCCTCCTCTAGGACCTTCTCTCTCTCTCTCGGCCCGAAGAGCACCAATGCTCTTCTATCTTCCAATCGGAATATCTGCACCCACAGTTCCTTCGCGCGACTTCCCCTCCCTCTATTTATCCGGGAAATCGGAACTCGCAGTTTCGCGAGTTCTAAGTTGAATTATGGGCTCTCAATTCCTCGAGACCCGAGACGTTGGTCAAGTGCTGAATTTTCTTACTCCACTGTCGGAACTTTGCTCTACTGCTTCTCACTACTTGTTATGCCAAGTGCTTGAGGTTCCAACCTCTGATACGCGATAAACCGAAACGTCGATCTCGCAATCTCACCCTCTCACTCCTTCGCTACTCGCGCATCCAAACGACTCCTACCTCGACTTCCGATGTCCAAGGCGCCGACCCTCCGATGGCTATGTCACCTGTATTCCACGATCGCCTATGGCCCATGATACTTATGTGGTTGTCGGGATGTCGCACTTCGCACTCTCATGATTTTCGTTGCGTAAAGTTGGAGTCTTACCTCACGAACTCCCGATATGCCAATCCACGAGTAGAATCCACGCTCCTCGTGGTTTCGATCGACGCTCCTGCCCTCCTTAACTGCGAACTTTCTTCCGCTCCTACTCTGTAGCATTCTTGAACCTCCGCAAGATCCAATGGCCCTTAGATTCTCGTAACTTCTCCTTGGAGAATTCCAACTGGTCATTTTTCCCGATGAAATCCTCGAAATGACGAGCCGCTCTTCCGTAGGACTTTGTCACCCTACACACAAACCTACAACTTTCCCAGAAAGCCTTCCAAGCATGACTTGTCTATATCCCCCTCCGATGAATTTGAAGGTCTATCCTTCCTAGGCTTCTCTCACAACTTCTGAGCCTCTTCAAGAGAACTCTTTGCATGCACTCCTTGCGGCAAATCTTCAACACGCCTAAGTGTCGAAGTTTCGACTCTGCGCACTCCTGCAGCAACAGTCTTTCAACCCTTTGCTCAGAATCACAACTTTGATTCTTCGTCTAGCCTTCGCATGCCTTGCATGGCTATGGTGCCTATCTGTACATTCGAAGAGATGAGAACAAAAGATATCTCTAATTGAACCCTGCAGTTATGCACTCCTTACGGACAAATTCAACTGCACTCCTTGCAGGAATTCTCTGGCTCACTTAGAGAAAACAATTGAAACTCATTCACTCTTCCTATCAGACTTCAATTCGAAACATGAAATCACATACATAGCATATACAAAGCAAATGCATGACAAGAAGCAAATATTCATGAGCATAACATCAACACACAGAGAATAGACACACAACCATGGAATTGAATCAAAGCTTTCTTCTATTAATTCAATGCCTATACATGGGTGTTCTTCATACAATTTCTCTACTTGCTCTTCTACTCTACTTTCTTCAATTACTTAGAATAATCTCTTCTAATGATACAACAATACAAGAAGGGTATCTTTTATCCGTTTTCCCTCTCGAGCTCTAAAACTATCAAATCTAGAATTAAATTCCTATCTACCTACATTAAATCTATTAAATGACTTCCTATCTACTAAGGACAAGAGATTAAAGGCTCAAGGTCCCCCTTTACATTACAAGTGCGCTTCTTTATAAATGACTTCATTAAAGAGCGGCGCAACAACTTCCAATTATTTCAAAATGTGTGTTGGAAATGTCTAGTTGTTTCCTCTCAATGTGTTGGCTCGCTTGATGTGTTGTCGATGCTCCTCCATCACAAAATAAGCATACCATATAAACTCAGTGTTGGTTTGTTGTGATATATACAGAAGGATATATACATGAAGCATTAAAAATAACTCAATTAAATCAATCTGCCTCAGCATAGTGCTTCATATGTGAACCATTCATTGGGAATGGAAATAATCACTCTTCCATGTCTTTAAACAAATAAGAGTTGTTATGTACGACAGAGACGATTTTATATGACCCTAGCCACAAATTTAGAAACTTGAAATTCTTTCGTTTATCAACATGAGTTGCATCCCAAAACAATACTTTATCGTCAACATTGAAAACAACATATTTTCCTTTCTTATCGAAATACATTTTAACTATTTGTATCCTTCTCTTTAAATTTTCTATAACATTCTTTCTTTTTTCTTCTAAGGAAAGAAAAGTGTTAATTCTTTGGTAAATATCATTTTTTTTCAATTCTTCTACATGTAATGCTAATATAAGTGAGGTAAGTTCCTATTCTGCATGCATGATGGCTTCTTGGCCATATAGTATCTGAAAGGGAGTATGGATAGTGTTGGGATTAGTTGTAGTTATATATGCGCAAATAGCATAAGTAAGTAGTGTGTACCATTGAAGAATCTTATCATCTATTATTATCTTTAGAATTTTGATCAGATTTTTATTAGTTGATTCAACTTACCCATTTCCTTGCGAACAATAGGCAGAAGAGGCGAAATATTTAACACCAAATTTGTTAACAAATTGAGGGAATTTCGAGGAAATAAATTGTGTACCATTATCATACACAATTTCAATAGGAAGACCAAAGCGAGAGAAAATGTTTGATTCCAAGAAAGAAATTATATGTTCATCTTGTGCATGTTTGAGTGGTACAACCTCAGTCCATTTAGTGAAGTAGTATGTAGTTGTGTGTATAAAAAGGTTTCCTACAAAAGATGGAGGATTAATGGGGCCAATGAAATCTAAACCTCATTTAGAAAATGGAAAATAAGGAAGAACATGTTGCAGAGGCATAAGAGAAAATTGTCCTCTACAAGTCAATTTTTGAAATTTATCACAAGCCCTTGCAAATTTAAAATAATATTGAAAAATAGAATGCCAATAATACAATGTTCTTACAATCTTGAAAGTAGTAGTATTTCCTACAAAATCACCAACAATGTCTAAATTTGAATATGTTGATCCATCTATTTGTTTTACAATTTTTTGGGTTGTGGTATCATCAATACACGATGATTACAATCCACTAGTAGATCTTTGAAATAATGAATTTGCCAAAATGAGATACTTGGAGGTTTAAATAAGAAAGTTCTTTCATTGATGATATTATAAATGATCGGGAAATTTTTGGTATTGTCAGTAGTAAATTATATCTTTGCACCAAGGTTGTTCAATGAATTCAAGATTTTAATTTTTGATAAAGAAGAGAGATGATAAAGAATTCTAATTTTATTCAAAATAATCACTTGGTTCAGTGTGTTGAACCAAGTGAACTGTTAAATCACGTATCTCAATAGTCTTGGAAATAGTAATTTTTAAATCATGTTCTTTAATATTTGCAAGCCAATGTGAAATTTTTCTTGAAATATGAGTATGTTAAAGAAAAACCTTGCCAAGAGGTAAAGGGACTTTTACCTGTGTGTTCTTGCTAAGAATGAAGTGGTAAAATTTATCTATGGCCTTAACTAGATCATAACAATATTTATCAATACAATAATGCTTCATTTTATGATTGGATAAGCTCTGACTCATATAGGCTACAAAATTTTCATTATTTTGATCATATTTTTGCAGACAAACAACATAAATTGATTCTTCTGTTGAGTTCATGTAAATGATAAAATCCTTATTAATTTTTGGCTTCACCAATACCAGGGATGAACTAATTTCCTTCTTAATTCCTACAAAATTCTTTTCGACATCTTCCATCCATGAAAAATATTGGTCCTATTTCAATATATTATGAATAGGTTTATCTATCGTAGAAAAATCAGGAACAAATCTTCTAACAAAGCCTATTGTATCGATGAATGTTTGGATTTCTTTTTATAAGCAGGTGCCACAAGGTTTTGGATTATGTTACTCTTTTAGGGTCAATGCTGATTCAAGAATTTGAGACTATGTGACCAAGAATTGTTTCTTGATCAATGCAAAAAAAAAATAGGATTTAAAGACATTCAAAATTTTCTACATCATAAAAATACATTTCTAAGATGATCAAAGTGATATGATCATTTTTTTGAATAAGCAGTTAAATCATCTAGATATACTTGAATAATGTTACTTATGAGATCATTAAAATATATTTGCATATCTCTTTGGAAAGTTGAACCTGCATTAGATAAACCAAAAGGCATAGGTTTGTAATCAAAAGTGCCCCAGTGGGTAATAAATGTGATTTTATATTTATCCTTCCTCTTAACTATAATTTGATTATAACTTGAAAATACATCGAGTAAGGACAACATTTGAGATCCAACAATTTGTTGCAAAATTAATTCCATATTAGGGAGGGTAAAGAGATATTTAACACTATCTCTATTTAGTGAGAAAAAATCCACACACAATCTAATTTCTCCAATTTTGCTTCTTATAGGAAAAATATTAGATACCCATTCTGAATATTTAAATGGAAAGGTGACATTAGCATTCAATAACTTTTCCACTTCCTTTTTGGTGGTATATTCAAGTGTGATATTAATAGGTCTCTTCTTGATCCTAACTATTTTTTTTATTCCTTTATTGGAATAGCATGATAGATAATATTAGGATTGAAACCATGAATATTTTCATAGGACTGAGAAAAAACATCCTTAAACTCATAGAACAAATCCATGAATTTATCTTTTTCTTCTTCGGAACATTGAGCTCCAAGTTTTACAATTTGTGGTTCTTGACGAGTCCCAATGTCCAAGGGAGTTAAAACCCCTATTTTCCATTTTGACTCATCTTCCTTCTTTTCATTGTGGATATCAACATCGGTTATGGAAAATGAGTTGTCGAGAGAAGTCAAGATCTTAGTAAATTTATTATCTTGAAGATAAATTATTTCCTTACGATTATAGATATCATTTTGTAAGAAAAAACATATTCTTTATTAATTTGGAAATACCTTCCAAGACTCTACATTGTTACAAAGATGAGGTTTATATAAGGATAAGAATGTGCAATCACATCTTCGGGGAAGCAATTATATTGTATGAGATTTTGCCTAAAAACTTATCTATCAATAATAGAATTCAACTCCCTTTTAATAGGAGTGATGTTAAAAGATAATAGATTTTGGACCAATGCCCAAACAAATTGGGTGTATCTCATGAGTAACTTGTTAGTAGGAGTATAAATATTTCTAACCATATTGACAACAAGTTCTTAATTGTCAAAAATATTAATATGACCGCAACCTAAATTATAAGAATTTTCAATGCCTAACAATAGAGCATCAAATTCAATTACATTACTTGTACAGGAAAATCCAAGTCTATAGGAAAACTTATGAATTTTACCTATAGGAAAATATAAGACAATTCCTTCATCGTTATCTTCATTATAACATGCGGTTTCAAAGTGCATATGCTAGATATCATCTTCAAAATCATAGGTTTGTTCATGAGAAATGTCATATTCATCATTAAAAATTGAATAAAGCACCCATATCTTCCATAATAAAGTTCACATTTGACTAAGCAACATTTTCGATGTAAGGTCAAATTTGTTCTTCTCTTAATACAAATATATTCTTTCCATTTTGGGGAAAAGACAAGTGAGAATCATCTAAAGATAAGGAACCACCTGTTAAATATTGTGAGTCCCTACCAATTATTATTGAGTAATTGTTAAGTCGCGTTATCACATGAACTTGTTAGAGTCTTGTGGGTTTGTGGTTTCTACCTAAGTCCATAATTTTTCCCTGTATATCTCCTTTTCACAGACCAAGTCTTAAATTTCCCCCCCTTTGTCTTATAAAATCATTTTTGTTTTCACCCTCTGTGTTTAAAGTTCCCCGGTATCCCTATTTTCCTAGCCCATAGCGAGTCGTCTAAATCCTCTATCATGCGGGCCGCATACATGAACAGAAAGAAAAACTTTACTAACATTCCATTTTGGTCTTGAATCACAAGAAGATGGCAGGTTCAACATTCAACAATGAGATTTCCATGTGGAGTTTAGATTAGCGGCTCGCGGGTGTTCGAAATATTAAGGTTGCACGAAGTCTAGCAACGGAGAAAAAGGACCGAAGGAGATCCTAATCACTGATCAAGGAGGGAGAAGAAGGGTCGTTGATCTGGATGAAGGGGTAAAATTCCCAAAGTAGGAGAAAAATTGTTGATTGAAGATCCAAGTGTCATCATATCCATAGCTCCGAGTAAAAGAACATAAGGTAAGTGAGATTTGAGTTTTGATTTTCCCAAAGCCCAAAGAGACAAAGTGGATATTTGTCATCCAAATCCAATAGCCATAGGTCATCAGATCCTTAGCTCTAGAGGTTTTTCTTGGGGAAAATATAGTTTGAAGTTTGAAAGGTTTGAAGCCTGATCTGCAAAGAAAATCTTGGTCGTTATTTTGAAGGGGAAGATTTGATCCGTCAATCTAAAAAATGCAAGAGCTGAGTTGTTGATCAAAGGGTCTAGTATTAGATCACAATATCAATGATAACACCAAATTGTTGGGTCGGAATGTGTGCATGTTTTAAAATCTCAGGGGTGGGACATAATCAAAACCGTGGGCTTTAGAAAGGGACGCATGGTGATACATGGTGAATTGTGGGGACAAAAGAAGTTTTCTTTCAGACCACCCTTGGTAGCACCCGCAATCGTAAAATTGCATAGGGTCATGGTCCTAGGTTACATTGAAAATGGAGTGATGGAGAGGATTTGTGCCAAAGGCTGTAAGCGCCCGTATTTGGTCACATAAGAAGATCGTCTTAGCCTTGAGGCATCAGAATTGACTCAAAGAAGTCGTGGGTACCACCTGGAACATTCATGAGTTTCAGGCCTCGTCCTGATCTCTATGAAGGTAGTTATTGAATATGGGGGCAACAGTTTAGACCTAGTCTCACCCCATAAATGGAAAACATGCAAAGAGCGGAGGTAAAGGTAGACTGTCAATCCAAAGCTTCCTTATAGAAATATTTTCTTATAAAGAACATAAACTCACCTGGTTCACATCTAACATGAGGAGGCATGCACATCTAACAGAGAAGACGCATACTGAAAATGTTAATGTAGTGATATGATCACACTCCTGATGGTTGCAACATTTTAGTATATATAGGTAGTTTTGATATTTTGTTAGGTTTGAATGGTTGAGCTAGGCTCCCTGCTATTGTAATATTTTTATGAAGAACAATGGTTCTTTGGTTATGCGTTTATTTTTTTCAGATATCTTGGTTAATCTAAGTCAGATTTCTTGTTCCATCTTATTTTCCTCTGATACTGAGAGATTTCATGAATGAGTGATTCACATGAATTTTTGTAACTGTATTATGATGAATGTTTTGATTATAGTGATGTTATAATTTATTTCAGTTTCCTTGAAATTTGAATCCGAGGGGATCTTGTGTTTGAATTTTTCCTCCTTAGGTTTCTTGAAGACCTGATGTCCATAGAATACCTCTACACTCTCCTCTCCAATGTCTTCCCTCTATTAACCCTTACTCCAACTTACTGACTGAAGTTTATTCTAGACTTCAAATTCTTGTGCATGCTAGTCGAGGTTTCTGATTTAGAATGTTATTATCATTGAGTTTGCGCCAATTTGACCTCTAACATATAAAATGATGGGTATTGAGATAACCTTCAACGCAATATGAAGGTGAATTCTAGTGCTAACATTTATGGAGCCATTGTTAGGGAAAAAATTGAATACATTTCCTTGGGTTATAACGACAAAGAAACTTTGATTTTGAAGGTGCTTCATATATCAGTACCATTGAAGATTGTAGCTTGCACCTGGGGACTCCATTGTTTTAGTTGTGGCTCCAAAAGGTAGACACATGAGATATACCCCATAGCTCCCTCTGGCTACACCTGAAGCTAGCCCAGAAAGGATTATTAAGAAAGGAAAGATTTCTCAAGAAGGATTTTTGTTGTTGTCCCAGATTGAAAAGCTCCCTGGGAAGAATGATATTGCAGAGACCCAATGTTAGATGGTGAACTAAAGTTGGAAACATTATTCAAACTGATTATATTTCACCATAGAGAATCCACTTTGCATAATCTATTGGTGACTCCACTGAAGGGAGAAAAATCAAAAGGCTATGGAAGCTATCCTAGCCAAGAGATTATCCCCCATGAATTTATCATCCACCGCTGGTTATGAACATCCAATGATGACTATAAATGAATGGGATGAGTATCTTCCAAGTGTAATGACCCTAGTTGAATAGATGTGTAAAGGTTGAAAATTAAAATTAATTAAAGAAGATAATTGTGGTTAACTAAGTAATACTCTAACTATATATCACATTTAATGACCTGAGAAATAAAATTTAAAAGATCAATGAAAAATGATATAAAATGGTTGTGTATGCAAAGAGGGAGCCTATGAATCCCGAGAAGATAAAACATTAAAGGAAGGGAATGGACATACATGGAGGTGGTTGAAGAAGTAATTGTAGGAGTCGGGGAAGGAAGGTTTACGTGGGGAATTCATTCGACAGAGGATGGATTCTGAAGACTGCTGGATTTGTTGTGAGAAGAGAGTTTCTGGTTGTGACCTTTGATCAGTTGAGGCACTGAGTTGCTAGAGGTTTTGGGCATGGAGGGCTAGGATATCCATAGATATCCTGGAGCTAGGTAGTTTTCCTAGTTGGCAGGGAGGACAATAGTTTTGGGTAGTTATTTTCTTGTTTGTAGCAGGGTTGATCTGTGTATCAGTTAGTAGGAAGGCAACAACAAGGCAAAGAGGCAACAAAAATTAGCATCAGAACCAGGTAGTTAGGTATTTATTTCATTCTTCCATGAATTCAAAATTTATTGATAAATCTAAGTTACTGAAGTCTGTTGTTACAAAAATAAATATTATGCTATGAAATTATTGTTTCAGTTTATGAAATAAATTGCTTATGAAACATAATGATGTTTAGAATTATTAGGTTGTTACATATGGTATCAGAGTGTCTTAGTTAGAAATCTGGGCCTACGGGCCAAAACCCTGAGTGTTAACTCCAGCCACGCTTAAAATACAAACAAAAACATTCAGTCCGACCCAGTATGACTGATACAATATCCGAAAATATACTCAGGTAGTACCCCTAAGTTATCCAAGAAAATGATCTCATAGATATATCACAAGTAACCACTGTAGGAAATACCCTTTAACTGGATCATAAATGGTCACTACAGATTTAGTCTGAATATTCAATGGAACACCTTTAAAATAATGGCAGAAAACCAGATAGTTTGAGGGATCACTTCCCACAAAATGACTACTTTTAAACCGGCCTGAGTAAAGCTACTAAGCACGAAAAACAGAGATGATAACTTATTTTTATTTTGAGCAATACTTGTCAATGAAGTTTTGGGTGGAATAGACAACCGCCTGAAATCGATGGAAATGTCAAGGGAAACTTTAGTCTAAGGCTTGAATCTAGTAAGATTCAATAATTACATGGACTATACTATATAAAATGCAAGAGGATATTTGCAAGACCTTGAAAAGGCCTACTTCATCTCGAACTTACCTAAATGGGGAACTACCAATGCGCAGTCAGAAAAAGGGAATTTAGAATACTGGTTTCGCACGAGAACAGTGTAAACTAGTTGCCTGTACTAACCTCAGTGAAATTATAAATAATGAAGAATCCCAGGAACTATAGACCCATACAACCTTTAACCTTGCCTAGAAATCAAATTTAACACTACGTAATGTTTTATGCAGCTAATCGATTATCCCGAAGAAGAGCTGTCTATTACGTGTGAGAATGGATCTGAGTCGTCAGATCTCGGGTGAAATCCTGTCAGCCTTTAGATATCGAGAAGTTGCGCAGGGTTTAAGCCCTAGTGTGCAGAGGAGGAGTCTCGGAAGAGTAATCGAGGTTTTGTTAAGTCAGAGAATAGAGACCTTGTGGTTCTCGAAATCCTGAGAACAGATCCCAACTGTTGATCTCGGCAGGGACAAGCGTCAGCATTCTGGGAGGTATCGAGATTTTACCCATCGGGAATTTCAGAGGTGTAGAACTGTTGAGTCAAGGAATCATGATATGCGATTTCCCGATAGGATTAGAGCCGTACAAACAGCGGGGACACATGTCAGGAGATCCCGCAGAATCGGAGATCAGGGAATTGAAAGTCCTGTGCACATGACAACGGGAATAGCGATACCCCGATACATGATTTCTCGACAGGTACAAGGACAGACTGGGGAATACCATGGTTAGAGTGGTATACAGGTGTTGCCCCACACCGAACGATCGCAGATCGAGGTTTGGGAAAAGACAAGTCCCGAAACTCATAAGTTTTGGATTCGCGAACTCACGAACTCTGAAACTCCGATAAGGGAAAGGACCGTGGTCTTGTGGACTAGCAGGTCACATGAGAAAGGAGTTAGCTGGAGGGAGATAAGGAGTAGAGAAAGGTACCATCGGGGATCAGGAATTGGGGATCCGTGAGGATAGCGGATCACGACAGCATAAGTGTCGATTTCCCCATGGAACAATTCCTGATAAAATCAAGGAACCCTGATGAGATCTGAGCCATTCATTTTGAGGACGCGTGTCAGAGGATCTCGAGGAGTCGGGGTTCGACATATCAGAGTTTTCGGAGTCGTGAAACTCTTGCACATTGGAATCACGATCCATGATTTCCCGACACAGTCAGAGCCGTTCGATTTGAGGGACATGTGTCCAAGGATTTAAAGGAGTTGAGGTTCGACATTTTGGGCTTTATGCATACAAAAGAATTGTTGCATTAGAAGTTGTGATTTCACGATACCCGATAGAATGACACAAGGCAGTGGTGATGTGGAGGAGAGATCTCACACATGCATTGGATATTGGCATTTCGGGATTCTCAGTGACGAGAAAATCACATCAGGAGAACTTGCGAACCCCGAAGGCCCGACGTAATTAACTTAACACTTAAACCTATGTTAAAAGTGGGATTAATTAATTGACATTTTAATCAAGACTTAAACACACCGCGAAATCAGAGATCGGGGTTTCATGATTCAATGTACACCGATTCTTTGATACGGGAAATCCCAAATCATGATTTCATTAACAGTTAACTCGCAAGATAAAAGTTATAAACCACTTTAAATAATATTTTAAGGGGGGCACTGGAAACTTATATTTTTGTAAAATTTTAACCATTCGTTGGCCAAAGGAAAACGCTAAATGGCATCGCGAAATTTGAAGTGAAGAAATTCTTGCTCATGGAGGACCAAAACCCCGATGGGGAGCCATAAGGCAATGGTCACGTAGGAACAGGTCACATGGACCTTGGCTAGACAAAAAGGAGAGAATGCACAAGGAAGAGGCGCATCGAGTATCGGGATATCGGGAATTCCGTAGACACGGGGTTCATGTAATTTTATATTGCGATATCCGAAACCCCGATAAGGGATAAGGATTTGGCCTTGTGGTATAATGGTCATATGGAACAAGAGATTATCCTGAAGTGGTAATGCACAAGTACCACATCGGCATATCGGTAATCGAGAGTCTGTGAGGACAAAGGTTCTTGACAGCGGAAGTCGCGAAACTCCGAATCCTGACAGGGAATAGGGCTATGGTCACATAGGACAGGGTCACATAGAGGGCTAAAGCTAGAAGGTAGCGCATCGACATATCAGAGATCGGGAATCTGTGAGGGTAGGAGACTCTCGGCATCGGGCATAAGGAAACCCCGAAACCCGAAATCTAATCGGGAAATTTTACTATTAGGTGCAAAAGCCAAGAGCAATACTGGAAGATGATGTATATGCATCTAACTACATACATATGCATAGACGAGTAAATTTATAAGTACAAAAGAAATAAATCGAAAGAAAAATACCTACCAAAATCCTTACAGAGATGGAATTACAAGCAAATCATTATATTTCGCATTGCAAAAAAAAATAAAAATATAGGAAATTACCTTTCATTACCACAGCGTAAGGAAGGTTTATGTAAATTATTGATTCGAATAACCCCGCGTTCTTCATGAAGGAACTGAAACTGTGCACAATTTGTGGACTGAATCATACCTCTTACCATAGCTGAGGGCGAGCTCTGTAATGTGTACAGACATGGGGTTGATTCCCAATATTTCAAAGAGATTGGACTCTAGGTCCAGGATCTTGTCAGTGGCCACCTCAATATACTTTGTTTGTGCAAAACGAATTGGAGCATATACAGCATTAACCAGTGCTAGGGAAGTGCTCAAAACGACGGTGAGGATGTGAGCCATGGCAAGGGAGATTCTGGAAACCTTTGAGCAGATCAGAGGCAGATCTGTGGTGGACAAATACTGATGCGAGGAAAGTCCCAGTGGATGAGGAAGTGGGACACAGGAAGGATGCGTAGAGAGTTGAAGGGATGGCAGGTGTGGAAACTGGGGGTTAGATACGAGGGAGATTATGAAATCCAGATGAGCACGTGGAACCCATGCGTGCCCAAACCCTGGAGTATACACTCAATTATTTATATATATATAATATAAAGTGTTAAAAATAATTTAAAGTAAATTGAACAATTTAGTATCGATAATTTAATGAAAGGTTAAATGGGTTGAATTAGTGTAATATGATTTTAAATTAATCATTTTAATAAGTGTAAGGTTAAT
>ML855247.1:18329-28406 GCA_009831015.1 Picea engelmannii | reverse complement strand
CTGATCAGTTATGACAGGAACGTTTGTATTTTGACTTATAAATACTTCTTTTTTCAATGTATTGAGGGTTGTTGATTCGCACACCCTATTGCTATCAAGCTGTAACATTTTTGAGGAGGTCCACCATTAATAAAGAAGAGGCATTTTACAGGATTCTTGCGCATGTTCATTGGTGATGTGATTTTCTTAGTCAAATGTTTTCCTTGCTCTGTAATCATCTTGTTTTCTATAACTAATCTTTACGAATAGCGTTATGTTGCAAGATTTATCTCCGATACCCTGTTTCCGATTCTAAAGATTTTAATGTTCATCTTCTAAATATCTTCAATTAAGAGATTCTTAAGTGTTTGTTAATTGGAGTGTTTTTCCTTATCTTTTCTTCTGTCCATCACTTAAATTATTAAAGATCCAGTGAGCGTGTTATCTCGCCTTGTGAAATTTTTCTTCAGCGTTTCTGGTTGTATCTCAGATTTATTAAATACAGACCCCATAGCCCAATGGATGTGTAGTTTGTTTCAACCAATTTCAAAAACCCCTTACAACAAAACCAACATTTTCTATAGCTAGCCTAATATCTTAATTTAAAACAAAGCTAAATTATATAGAGAGATCCCTCTCTGAAGCTGGAAGGGCTAGATCCCAGCTTTAAAAGCGGTTGGTTAAGGTTACCTTTGTAGATTTCTTCTTTTTTCAACCTCTAGGAAATTTACTAAGTGCTAACATAATCCACTAAACTATCTCTCCTGAGATGTGCCTCTCTCCTCAATGATAAGTTATAATCTGCATAATAATGAATCAGGTCGATGACTCTTCTCTTATAGATTTCCAAAACCCTAATTAACTGTTGAAACCCTAATTCGTTGTTGACCTTTTCCCTCCAAGTGACTTTTACTTTATTTTATTATTCCTTGATTAAATCACTTAATTAATTAATTAATTAATCATTTTAGCTCTAAAAAGTTATTTATCCATCCTGATGGCTTCTCCAGCCACTGAAAGTCACTTCTCATCATCTTATCATGTAGTGTTATTCTTTCTGATTCCGATGAGCTATTACACTAAGAGGTTTCTCCAAGTAATATGCCTATTATGACCTTCTTAGTGAAATTAATTAAGATATGACCCATAATAACTCAAAATTATGGAAATCGTCGGAATGCAACGAAACCAAAACCAAGCTGTGCAGAATGGATCATCATGATGATCGATGCAAGTCAGACCCAATAAAACCCCTCAATATATCTCAAACTCTCTGTCACCGCTATCTGGCTACTCTGGTAGGAATAACACTCTGTAAAGTTATAATATCCCAAAATGGGGACATTACAGTCCTCCCTACCGGAATATTGCTTGTCCTCAAGCAATAACTGAATCCAACTACATATGATATCAGGCTCCCATATCCACCTATGTGACACAAGGTAGACTCCCCTCAAGATGTGGTATCTCCAAGTGCTCACCACGCATGACACCCACATGCTCATGATGAGTAGAATGATCAATGGCCGAGGAATCTCAATCAACTCCCTTAGTAACCACTCTACTCGAAACTCAACTCCATCAAACGTTGAACTACCAAGCACTCCAATCTCTGGATCCCATATCAGAATGTCAACTACAATGCCCTGTGGAGTATAGTTTTGTAACATATCAACACCATGTCTCTCCTGCAAATAACACATGGCCTCAACCCGAAATGGGTCTATCCTACCAAACCATACCAAACTCAACACAACCCCCACCGACTGAACATGCTACTGTCATAGTGAGGTACTACAAGACCTCAATGAATCACCAGTCAGTGACGTGCTCTCCCCAATACTGAAACTCAATGGAAAATCAAAGTGACTCCCCCCTGCAAACGTTCACTCTTATCCATCAGTCAATGAAATGATCGATCATGTAATCCCAGGGTCCCATGATAGTCTCTGACAAGGACCATCATGTTGATGTTGCTCTACTCTGATCATGATTGTCTGCTCAAAGTATCCATAATGGACCCTCCACTCCTGGATCCTCATAATATGAAACAAACTATTGACCAAATGGACTCTCGGATCCCATGTCAAATTTGGAAGTTCATCACTTCCAATCCCCACTAACTGTTGGTGTGCCTTATTGGTAACTGTCGAAATCACTCCACCCTCATCCCAATGAGAGTCTGAGTATGTAGAAACCTCTATGATATCCTCTGTCCCATGGCCTAGGATACTCCCCATCACGCCCATGGCCTCAACTGTCTACCCCTGATGATCCACCCCTATCGTGATGAATGCAATCAAGACACTCTTGTCAAGTGGTCTCGACCTACCAACTCTCCATGTCCCCTACCACTGTCTAGCTCCCCCTGTGTCGTTGTCAATGATGAAAGTATCAGGAAAGGTTATCATAAATATCTGCAACCAACTGTAGGAATGGAAAGTATCATATGCTTTGGTCAATCCAAAGAACTTAACCAAAAGCTCACCCATCGGCACCCATGGTAAATAATCACCTATACTCATCGCTGAAGACCAACCATCGGGTACAACGGTAGGTACCTCCACCAACTGCGGGTCAATCATTCTCCATCCATCATCACTCATGCAACTGCTGCTATGGTGAAGGTGATCTCCTAGATCTGTATACTGCTGCAAGGGAGAGGAATCTCAATGCTCTACTAACTACATCGCCTCCTTGAAATCCAGTGCGTCCCCCTGAATCCCACTGTACAAGTATGTATGTCTCTGTGAACTACCACTCATCACTGTGTGCCCCTGCATACTCATGTGATCTCATGTATACACGTGAAACATCATGGAACCTGGGTGTACTATGGGGTCATCCTCTACCTGAAGGTCAACCAATCCTGGAACACAAATGGAAGTGTCCTCATAACTGCCCCTAGCTCTGGAATCCCCATGTGTACGTGTGTGCTCAACTGTCTCAGCACCCCTCGTGAAGGGTGGTCCCTGTGACCTATGGACATCCTCATGTATCTTTGGATCATATCTCTCCATACTCATCAGTGATCCTGGGTACTCCTCATGCTCCTCCCTCAACTGGTGCTCCACTGCTAAACCACCAACATCCTCTCGCAATGTGGTTGAGGGATATATCTGACTCTCTGCCGAAATAGATGTAGTGGATCTCTGTATAATTTCCTCAAGGAGCTCCTTTGATCTGGACTTTGATTCTTGAAGGGTTGTATGTGTGCCTTCCGAGAATCTCTATGTGCTCACCAACTCATGAGTGAGTCGGTCCACCTCAACCTCCTGCTCCCTTGGTGCCATGTGATACATCTCGCCAACCTCCAATAGGTAATCCCTATCCCTCAACAATTGTTGGTAGTCAACCCTCATCACAATAACTCTCTCCCTAAGTGTATGGAAGTCATCAATGACAAGTCCCCCATCTGAACTATCTTGTGCCATCGAGGTCCTCCAACAATAACCTGCCACCAATGCATGTGTATCATCAATGCATCTAGTGGATGCCATGATCATGTCTTCATTGACTCTCAACTGTCCTGCCAAGTGTCGTGACTCTTGGTCACAATCCCATTGAGGTGCTACCTCATGCCTCTCACTGCTAGTGTCAACAATGGAATCCCCAACAACACACTCCTTAAAATATAAGGCATTGAACTACCCACTGTCCCATGTGCTAATAAGTCCTTCTGTATGCCACTGCACGCCATCACCAACTGTGACCCCTATCTGAATCGAACCATATCCTGTATGGGTAGTTGTATCATCTTGTGCACTCACCCTACTAATATCATATGCGCCTGGATCCCATACAGATGTGTCCAGACATGTGTTATGGTCATTCCGACCAATAAGGAGTGCATCCTCATCACTATAGATCGATCCTCGGAATAAGTGTCCCAACAAGCTATCGGTCTCCACAACCTGGTCCATCAATGGAATCTCCAAGAGTGGTGATTCACTCTCCTCATACTGATAGGTATGTGTAAGGTCAACTATCTCCAAGCCATACCTCTCCTCCTGGGTCTGCAAATCCATATGTTCCTTGTGTATAATCCACACACAAGGCTCCTCTACCATATAAGGAATGTCACTGATATCCTCATGTGTCGTGGCTAGCATAGGTGACTCAGAAGATGAAAAATGTGGCTCACTCGTCATAGGAAGCTCATCATTCTCCATACATGACTTCCTAGAAGCCATGTATACACCCATCAATAGGTCATCCAACCTCCTAATATCATCATGTCTAAGTGCCAACACATATGAATCCTCACAAGTGTCACCACTATGTTGAAGTGTTGAATCCTTAACATGACCTGATGGGGAAGATGAAGGCTATGCGCTATCATCATGTCCATACAACTGTCCCTCAAATGTGCAAGAGTCACTAGCCTTATCGGACTGCTCCAAATAGGCATCCATGGTTGCATTCACATGCATCTCCTCATCCTCCCTGTCATAGTGCACCTCAACAATGTGCACCTTCCCTTTACCCCTACATCTGTGATTTGTCTTCCAAGGCAATTTGCAACTATATCAATGCTCCCTGCATCTAATGGGTGTAGGCTCCATCTGTGCTCCTGTTAATCCACTCACTGGTAATGATGTATCTATATCCTTATCTGATTTTCCCCTTAGGCTGGGAGGAAAACCAACTCTGATACCACTGTAATGTTCCTGACTTGGCTATTCTAGGAAACGTTGCTAATGTGTGTGTAGGATTAATCATTTACAACATATAAATGATCATACAAATAAAAAATGCGACAAAGGACTGCAAAGTTTATATTATGATATCTCTACGGAGTACAAAGGCCGAATGCGGCTAAATAAAATGAATCACTCTGCTAGATCAAAAGAGAAAAGGATCTTAACCAGAATACAATAAGCAAACTAAATGATAATACATGATAATAGATGAGCACTACGGGATCAATGGATGAGCTGGAACTATGGCAGCTCGTACGGTAACTGTTGGAAGTCTGGAAAGTTTTCCCTGGCAGCTATACCTCTTAGAATGGCCTGGAAATTGTCCCAAATGGTGTGCCTTGCTCTAGCTCACAGGCCTAGTAACTGACCGACCCCTCTGCTGGTGGGTCTGGACCCCAGATGGATCCCCCTGGGGGAATGCACCCCTCTCTCACTGGCAAAATGTGTTCTAGTGATTCCACCGTCGCAATCAGCCGAGATGTATCTCAAAATGATCGCTTTGGTCTACTGGGAAATGGTTCAGAAGGGTTTCCATGAATCTGATCTGATGCTCGCTCGAGAACCCCGAATGTGTCCGCCAAAAGTGTCGCACTTCCAAGTCTGGAAAATGAGCCCCAGATGATTCCTACTTCAGAATCTGACGAGGAACCGGGCAAAATATGTGTCTTGCCTTCCTCTCAACTGGATCAGAGCAGAATCTCTGAACTCTCCCTAAATGGGACAAATCGATTCCCTGAACCTCCTCAGGAGCTACGCCCTCACCCTAGATAAGTGTGCCCTTGCTACTGGACCCTGTGTAACTGTTGTTGAAGAATGATGGAAGACCTGTGTGATCTTCCCGGTGACTAGGGTGTGTCTCTCAACACCGAAATCAGCCAACTGGTGTCTTCCTCCTGGAATCCACTGAACTATCTCTCCTGAGATGCACCTCTCTCCTCAATGACAAGTCATAATCTGCATACTAATGAATTAGGTTGCTGACTCTTCTCTTATAGCTCTCCAAAACCCTAATTCATTGTTGAAACCCTAATTCGTTGTTGACCATTTCCCTCCAAGTGACTTTTACTTTATTTTATTATTCCTTGATTAAATCACTTAATTAATCAATTAATTTATCATTTTACCTCTAAAAAGTGATTTATCCATCCTTATGGCTTCTTCGGCCACTGAAAGTCACTTCTCATCATCTTATCATGTAGTGCTCTTCTTCCCGATTCCAATGAGCTTATTACACTAAGAGGTTTCTCCAAGTAATATGCCCATTATGACCTTCTTAGTGAAATTAATTAAGATATGACCCATAATAACTCAAAATTACGGAAATCGTCGGAATGCAACAAAACCAAAACCAAGTTGTGCGAAATGGATATTGATGATGAACGATGCAAGTCAGGCCCAATAAAACCCCTCAATATCTCCCGAACTCTCTGTCACCCCTATCTGGCTACTCTGGTAGGCATAACACTCTATAAAGTTATAATGTCCCAAAATGGGGACATTACACAGTGAGACTACTTTTCGTAATCTCAAAATGTCAAATTACACTACAAAATGGACTTACAAAGCCAAATTTGAAGTCACTCTCCAATTCCGTTGCTCAAACTCAAATATAGAGTTTATTGTTGAATTCCTTGTGAATACCTGAGAAAAATGAGTATAAAGTTGACCATATTCTAAACTAGCTCAATTTTACCCTCTTTACATGCCAAACGATGCACTATGGTGCTCATTAATGGAAATCTGGACTAAGACTTTCATAGACAACATCTTAGCACAAAAATAACATCACCGTCGTACTCCTCTCAAGAAAATGAGAAAAATGAGTATAAACAATCCTATGTTTGGACAAAGTACCTCATGTCACACAAATCAAGACAACAGAAAATTGGGCTTCTCTCGGCATGCAAATCGATCCATTGTTTGTATTGTAACTCATACTCTATCTTAGGATCTATGCACAACTTGAGATTTGTGTCCACCTCGGAATGTGTGCCCTACGTAAATAGGGCCCAGGCCCAACCTCATATTCGTACCTTCTGTTGACGTAAGCATAATATTAAATATATTATAACTTGTTCGTTATAACAAGTACCATATTTGGCATAGTGGTTAGAGGATTAGTATGAAGTCGTTGGTATAAAGTAATATTACTTCGGATTCTATGGGAGTTTGGGGGTTCAAAACCCGCCAAGCACATAACAATCTTGATACTCAGCTCAACTTTGGCTTTTGGAAGGTGCCACATGGTGCCATTTGATTGGCCCACGTGGCAACCTATCATTTTCTGAACTGTACGACCCGACCAGGTTAGCATTAACTGTGTTGTTGATGTGATTTCCACATGTGCATATGGATTTCCATGTGTCGGTCTATCACTGGTCCACTTGTTTCTTTCCATGTCATCATATGTATGCCACATGTCATATTTGATTGTTCCAAATCAACCCCTGAAAAGTCCATTTCTGGGTGACACATGGCACGCTGTCGTGCTACCACATCACCCTATTGACTTCATCCTAAGCAGTATGGACAGGACACGTGTCACCCTTGCAATGGTGACACGTGTCACATTTGACTTTGACCATTTTTGCCATGTTTGACCACAACTTTGACCAACTATATCTTTTGCATACATACTCTATTTGAGGTGATTTTTGCGTCATTGGAAAGCTATCATCGATATCTATGCAATGATATCTTTTTCGAGAGCATTTGAGATGGTCAAATTTTGAACTTTTATGGATCCTCCTAGACCTCTATGAGTATTCTAGATCCTCCTGGACCTCTATGAGCATTCTGGATCCTCCTGGACCTCTATGAGTATTCTACATCATCCTGGACCTCTGTGAGCATTCTGGATCCTCCTGGACCTCTGTGAGCATTCTGGATCCTCCTGGACCTCTGTGAGCATTCCTGGATCACCTGTAAATAGTCGACATTTCCGAGATGACACCTCTACCCAGATTTGTCTTCCTGGTTTCAGATTTTTTTCTTGTTTGGATATTTTATATTTTGCTTATAGTTTGCTACAGGTCTAGTGTAATAGCATAACATACACAATGTTTTGGCTCCTCATAACATGATTATTTTTTTATATGGGCTTGGGCTTGGGTCAGTTTCCATTTTTGGTGACCCAAGCCCGAGAATGTTGTTCCTGTAAATGTTTCATTTCTTAGAAGGTAATTCTAATTTCTTGCTTATAAAAAAAATTAATGAATGATAATCAGCTAGGAAACTCGCTACCACCACAGTAAAGGGAAATGCATGAAAAAATCCACCTGGTGATATGTGGTATACGAGTTGTTAATGCAAGGAACATGTTAATGGAAAATTTTATAAGTAGTTCAATGTATGGTTGGCTCTTGGTTGAGCATACTAATAAATGATAAAACTTTAAATATGACGGATCAAGAACGTCCTCAAAATCCTTGCAATAACCTAAAAAACTATGGATTTTAAATGTTGTCAAAGTGAATTCACATGAATGTGATTACAAAGTATACGTATCATACAAACTTGTCATTTCAAGCATTATCATATGAGGTCGTTGGAGTTTTTTTCAAGGTTATACTTGTTTGGAAAACTTAGGATAAAAACCTAAATACAGATCTTAAAACGGACCAAAACTAGTTCATTGTTGTAAGGTACCCATGTTGTTTTTGTCATTATTCGTAAGGGTTGTATAATAAAATCTATGTGTGCTGACAATTTGCAAAGAAGACTTTTCCTCTAGATTCTTGCAATCATCTATTTATAAAAATCAAGGCAAACACAAGTGACATGATGAACGATTATCTATAGGTTAGAAATACATATTCTCTTTCTTTCAATATTTGCAAAACATTGTCTCTCTGTGTGTGATGTGATCCATGTAAAATACAACACATAGTGTAGTGTGAATTGCGCCTACCAAAAATATTGTGTCCACTAATCTTGTCTTGTATGATCTCTCATACATTGTATCCCAAGGTCCTTTGTTTTCAAAGTTACTTCACTAATTTTAATAATAAAAAAACAAGTGCATTGTGCCTGCCAAAGAATTGTGTTCACTAATCTTGTATTGTCAAAGCTTTGTGAGGTCTACTCATCATTCAACGATGATCTCTCATACATTGTGTCCCAATGTCCTTTCTTTTGAAAAATCCTTCGGTAACTTCAATAAAAATAGCAATCCCTTTAAAAGTAGTTTGGTTGCCATTCAAGTCTGAATTTGATTACAAAGTATGTGTCTCATCCAAATATCCAAGTTTAACTCAATTGTAAATTTGGATCACTGAAAGGACTTTGTTATGCACGATTCATGCAAATTATGTTTTAAATAATTTTAAGAGTAAAAGTTTAAACATTTTACTTTTTGGACTTTTTTCGTTAATTATTAGGAGAATTTGGTTATGTACTTTTTTATGGAATTGGAATTTTTCATTGCTTAAACTGCATTTTTGAATGTAGAAATAGATTCAACACACCAAAAAAACCTTATTGCTTTTGAATTGTGCCCCAAAAATTAAAGAATAGAATGTTTAAACTACTCTATTTTAAAACCAACATAGATCCATCTTAAACCCGGATCTATCAAGCATTGAGAGGGATCAAATTTCTAAAAGTGTGATTTTTTTTATCATTTAATTCCATGTCACATATTGATTCATTCATATTAAACAATAAAAAAATTACTCCTTAAGAAATTTGATCCTTCTTGATGCTTGATAGCTTTGGGTTTAAGATGGATCTATGTTGATTTATTTTTTTAAATGTTGTCATGAACATAGTTATTTATTTTTTATTTAATGTTTTTTTGTTGTCACGTAATGTAACATAACGTTACATGACAACTTCTCCCCCACACTAGGCTGTAGAGCACCTCACTACTCTCGATGCAATGAAATGATATGAAATAATTGATGTCGAATTCGAGGCTAAAATAAAAATAGTCTATATTTCAACTATGTTTGATTAGTATGCAAGTGGGTATTTGTAATAGTCTTTGTATTGTCATAGGATTCCATCAGAAATAAGGTAAGTTAAAGATGGAGATGAGTTTGTTAACTTACGGACTTTACGAGGGTGGAAGGAGTTTTGTTTTTGTTTTGTGTTTAATATATTGATAAATTACATGTTTTTATTGAGATACATATAATACATTGAACATTGTACATCAAGTTTCTCCTAAATCGTCATCATCCTCTATTCTTTCATCTTATAAAATTTCATTGCTTTGAAAATAGAAACAAAAAGTTTGTTTGTGTAACTCAAATAGATTCTAAATGTATTTGACCGCAACACATATCCAACATACACACAACCTATAAACTTGTTAAATAAAGCCTGCAAATTTCAAAGCTTTGTAAACCAACTTAAGAAAAAAAAGATAAATAAAATTTAAAGGTGATCTTTA
>ML855245.1:24222-35011 GCA_009831015.1 Picea engelmannii | reverse complement strand
CATTGACCTATACAATATAGTTAAACTTATTATAAAGAAAGATCACAATCAAGGTTTTGAAATTTATAATTAAACAAAAGATCTAATTGGTTTTGAAATTTATTTAAAATATATATATAACAAACAATAACAAGATCATTATTTGTAACGTCCTCCTTGTTGGGACAACAACGCCGATAACAGGTGCAATTTTTTTTTTTGTTCTAGAAGTGTGTGCGCGCATGTAGGAGGGGAAATAGACACACTGGACTCTATGTCGCCACCCGATGACTGACAAGACGCAACCACGACGATCACAACAAGAAGACGCAAGGCGCACTACAAGAACTGCAAGCATTAACGACCAATGACATAAGGCGCACAACAAGTTGCTATAAGAAGAAAACCACACAAACAAACATCCATACTATGGCTACAAGGGGGTGTCTGTCTCCCGCCCGACACAAGCATACCCTGCAAAGCAGGAGAACCAAGCACTACAAAATCAAGGGCAACCATGACCCCGACGGAAGACATGAGTTAGAAGGACTTCGACATCGACCAACCACTAGAGAGGCTTATTGACTTCGATTACAACCATTTACTCCATTGGACTTCTATTAGACGACGGGTTCCCACTCGGCCTTAAAAATGTACCAATTGCTAACTGCAATCCCCGCTTAAAGAATCGTGAGAACTTACCTTACTAAATTAAATGGCATTACATAATATGTTTATCAATAACCACTACAATAACATACTAATCATGTACTACACTACAATTACCTCACTTACCTTGCAATAAGATAACATCCACATGACCTCTTATAAGGTAGTATCCATAATAACCCATCTTGGCATCACCATTACACTTTATAAGATATCAATTACAAGAACAGTCCCATAATCCTACCCATATCATCCCTATACATTAAATTTCCAACACACTTTATACTACCCAACTAAGTATAAGGATGACCCCTTGCACCTTACAAATGATCTACAATAAGTACCTTATCTATTTCCTAAAATGATTATCATCGGTACTCAACCATACCCCTAACCTTATCAATACCATAAGCCTACATTAAACAATACTTCACCTTGATATTCATCATTAATAACGTTCACCATACATGACATCTTATGTGTTAGTATCAATGATAACCGTCAACATTAAGCTACAATCACATGACCCAAAGTTATATTTATTCTTGATACAATTATGTAATGAATCGTTCCACCCACGTAAATGGAAAGCAATTAATAGTCATAAATTAAATTACCCTAATCAATCACAACATCGCTTTCCATACTACAATAGCACTTCTATTAAACAACAAAAATTTATTTTTCTATTACTATAACTTTTGTTTTATATTAATATTCAACTAATTAACAATAGCCTTCCTAACAAGAATTTACCGAATTTACCTCTCTCTCACAGTAACTCTTATATTATATGAATATTCAACTAACTAACAATATCATTCCTATTAAGTGACAAGAACTTACTTTTCTCTTACAATAGCCTTTTTATTACATTAATATGCAGCTAAATAACAATAACATTCCTATTAATAATAAGCATTTACTTTTCTCCTACAGTAACTTTTGTATTACATTAATATGCAACTAAAAAACATTAACATTCCTATTATTAACAAAATTTACTTTTCTATGACAGTAGCTTTTATATTATATTAATATTCAACTAAAGAACAATAAAATAGCACTTCTATTAATCACAAGAATTTATTTTTCTATTACAGTAACTGTTATATTATATTATTATTCAACTAAATAACAAGGTCCTACCTTCATGTTGCCAATACTTTTGTATTCAAATAGCAAATCGGTGGAACTAACAAGGACTACAGATTATCCTTATCGTTACCTTTACATTGATTACCAAAACAATTAAAATAACATGGCCCTTGCATAAGGTGGATACAGTGTTCAAATATCCGATAACGTGCCTCGATAACGCGGATGAGATTGTCAGTGGCAGTTAAAAAGGGCAGCTGGGAATTAAAAGCAATCGTCAAATAAAGGAAGGAAACGAGGAAGCAATACTAGCATTCAAGACCACGTGGTAAACCACCGATTCCTGGTGACCACCCACGATTCCTCAACGATTTAACATTCTTCTGATATTATAACAATTGCAACAGCATAAAGTAAATGCGTTCAAGTATCCAACGCTGACATTCAATGCCTAAAGATAGAATTATCGTGTACTACAACTCATCGGTCAGGAACATTAAATTCTGATAATTCATCCAACCCTACATTTCTCAAAATACATCAAGTCTTCTTTCTTTTACACAATATATCATATCATTTAAGATCACTGACTGCCATCATTGATTGGTAGGAAACGTAGCTGATAACATAAGGTACGGGTCGGCGCTACGCGGATTGAAATTGTCGGACGAGGAGGTGAGTAAGTATCTGGGTTGGGTGGATTTGGAGTCCTCCCTCGCTTCCAGATCAGTGGGCGGTCTCTCCGTCGGGCAGGCGCAGCGGGTGGCCTTGGCCAGGACTCTCGCCAATGACCCTGAGGTCGGTCTAGGTTTTTTGATAATTGGTTATGGTTGTGGGGATTATGAATTTTTTTTTGCGCAGGAGGAGATTTTTTTCGTCCGTTTTGATCTAAATTTGGTTGTGGTGAATAACAGGTGCTGTTGCTGGACGAGCCGACGAGCGCTCTGGATCCCATCTCAACTTAACACATCGAAGTGTTTAAGCTAGCATTAAACTTCATTTGACAAACATTTTTTATTTATTTTTACAACAATTGAATATCATTAAACTAAGCTTACGATGGTCACGGCTACTACACACAGCCGCATAACCCAATGTGAAATAAGTAGAGCGGCGTGAGGGTTGTTGTTTCGATAAGAAAATGTCGATCTTCGTGTTCGGAAATCGGGCCACTACAGTTACAGCGAACTGGAAATTTATGTTGAGGTCCGTGTTGATGATGAAGTTACTAAGTGATATGCATGTATATGTGGGGGAGTGCCTTCAGCTGGAAGGATACAAAAATGGTTGCTTGGTCACACTACCATCTACTTAATAAAACCTCAATTATATTGTCATATCTTCATTTCAACAAAACACGAGCAATGCTTTTTATTAGAAGGAAGGCGAGGTAAATCGTTCACCGCTTCTATAATTAGCACCTTGGGCATCCAAGAAAATGCTCAGATGAGGAAACACGTTGCAGTAAAAACCATTGATATGGTTAGCGATGGTAAAGTGTTAATGAAACAGAAGCTGGTATATGATAAATGGCCACTTGGTAAGGAAGCGATACACCTGGTGAGCCCCACGCACCAGTAAAGAATGGAAGTTTTTGACACCAGGCACCAGGAATAGTTAAAAACAAGTTAAAATCTTAATGCCTTCCTAGTCAAAGGATAACCAAGGTACCCAACCGAAAAAGATTCCACATCTGAATAAAGTGAGCATAAATATGAATATGAATAAAGGATGAATGTTGTGAAATTATGAGTTTCAGCTCATAAAGAAACTCGGGATAACCCAGGACGAGTTTGGGAACTCAAATGTTGTAATAGAACTCAAGGGTATGGAGGATTAGACGTAGAACCCGAGGGTATGGAGGGTTTTGACATTTGTAGCAGAGAATGGAAGTGAGCTGAGAGTGTGAACACTGATAGTACTGAATGAGAACAAACAAATGCGTGGGCAATGGATCAGGAATAGGCAGCTAGGGTTTAAAGAAGGTATTCAATATAATCTGAGCATCTGCCTTGGAACACGTACTGGAACCTAACCCACCCCCAAACGCAGAATGTAATTACACCACAGCGAATAAAAACGCCCCCGACAGAAGCATATACTCCAACGGAAAATAAAAATGCATAGAAATATTTATTTTACCACCAGCGCGGGGATATACGACCCAATGCAGGAACGTTTAACCATTACAACTACAGATTTAGACAAGATTCACACCACAACCACTGAAACTACAAATTTGCAAATTAGCCATTAAAACTACAGTTTATAATCACGCGCAGCAAGACAGAAACACCCAGAGATTTACATACATGTTCCCTTATCGCTTGCAGCAGATGATTCTTGTGCTCCTGCTGCTCCTGCTCCTGCTTTCCGACCGTAGAGGACTCACCGGTACCTCCCAGCCAAACGCTAGGGGTACTCTCCTTCCCCCTTAGCCCCCCGAGCCGCAAAGGGGCCACACACAATCAGAGAGTAACTAGCTGCTCAGCTCGCCTCCAAGGCTGAGCTACCACTCAAGTCTGCTGAGAATCCCCAACTCCTACTAGCAATCAGTCCAGTCTCTCCAATCTGGCAGCATAACCATCCCAATCTCAAAAATTCCCCTTCTTTCCCCCTCCTCCTTTCCTTTATTCAGACTCAAACCCTAATTCTCTTTTCTCTTAGGTTTTCCCCCCTTTTCCCTTTTGAATTTCTTCCTTTTMTTTTTAATTTATTTGGTTTATATTATTTTCTTTTCTTTTCTTTTCAAAAATCATAGAGTATGTGCGCTCATTATTCATTTCCTTTTAATTTTTACATGCTTAATTTTATTTGTTTAAAATTGTTTATAATATAAATATACATATATGTATTTTCATTTTTCCAGTTATAAGCATGCATTCATCTTTGTAGTTTATCATTATCCATCATTTAATTTACCATTAATATATATGTATATATAGGATAATGAGAGATTAAGGAGATGGAAAACCAGTATAGGGGAAAAATAAATGTAATACATAAAACGAATAAAGAGGAATTACGGGGAGGGATGGCGATATAGTAATGTGAACTAGAAAAGTAAAAGGGAGATGGATACTGGAAGGTCAAGGTGATGGAGGGTAGTTTAAAAGTAGACATGGATAGTGAGAGGTTAATGGTTCGAGTTACTTTTTTTTTTTTTTCTTTTTTTTTTAAGTTCTCTTTTATTAAGGTCACACTAAATTCCCCTCCCCTTTTTCTAGAAGGTCTTAGGCTTAGGGTTTAGATTCTGAGCTAGGCGACGATAGGTTAAGGGAATTTCTTAAGGTTTTATTCAGGTGTTGATTACTTAGGGTTACTTAGGCTAACTCCTTCAACCACCTTTATCACAACGTGCCCTTCAGGTCACACCACGTGCGCCAAGGGTGCCACTCACCTCTGGAATTTCTTTTGGCGACGTGCCCTTCAGGATGCACCACGTGCTCTAAGGGTGCCACTCGCCAACTGAGTTTCTTTTGTGCGATGTGCCATTCAGGATGCACCATGTGCTCCAAGGGTGCCACTCACCAACTGAACTAATTGGTAGACCTCTATAACCCCTGGAGTCAATACTCCGCCAGGTGAACTAGTAGGAGACTAAGGGTTCTAAGGAATAAGGCCTCCGCCTTATTGTGCGCCCTTTAGAATCATTGTGAGCGACTGTCGTAGTCGGCCCTGACGACATCGTGGGACCTCTCGAACTAGGTAATTGTTAACCTACAGTTCGAGCCATGATGGGAGTGCTAGTAGGCAGTGGTAGGGTTGTTGTCCACCCCTCTCCCTCAACCTCTCTGCAATCGTGTGTGGACCCTTTACTACATATGTGATTCTGGTTGGCAAGCTATCGTCAGCCTGCATCACCAATAATCATGTCAAAAATATCAACATCAAATCATCAAATCAAATGAAAAATCATAATAAACATATCAACCAAAAAGCACACTCCCTGACTCAGTCCAGAGTCCAAGGGGGCTCTACCGATGCCTCTGCATCCTCAAGGTCAAAAACCCTGCACACTCAATAAAACTGCGTCAATAGCACCTGTCTACATCAAATAGTAACACATCATGTCATCTGTCAATTGCATCATAATCAAACATAAATGTCTAACATCAAAAGTCCATATCACTTGCGAGCAAGTGTCCTCAAATAATAAGTGTTCTCAGTGCGCCAGAGCGGGATGTTACATACACCCCCTCTTGGTATAAACTTCGTCCCGAAGTTTCTCAGTATACATGCAAAATAAAGTATCACGGTATCATAAGTCTATCTATCAAACAAAAATGGAAACTGCTGATGCATATCATCTGCGTCCTCCCAGGTCGCCGAGTGTGGACTATAACTGTCCCACTGTACCTTGACCTGATCTACCGTTCGACGTCATAACTGTTGAACACGATGATCCAATATGTGGACCGGCTCAGCCATAAGTGCTCCCTCGTCTGATACCTGCAAGGAACTCAGGTCAATCACATGTGTAGGATCACTAATATAATGTCTCAAAACAGATACATGAAAAACGTCGTTCATACGCCTCCAAGAATCAGGTAAGGCTAGTCGATAGGCCACGGGCCCCTTTCTCTCCACAATATCGAAAGGTCCCACGAACCTAGGAGAGAGTTTATCTCCCTTTCCAAACTTGATCGAACTCTTATGTGGTTTAACCCGCAAGAAGAATCGATCGCCGACCTCGTAGCTACGGTCGACTCGGTGCGCATCGACATAACTCTTCTGTTGATCTTGCGCTTCTTTAATCCTTTGTCTTATGGATTGCATCTACTCTTCCATTTTTTGGATCGCTTTTGGTCCCACCAGGACCCTATCCTCAAGCCRATCCCAACTCAAGGGCGTCCGACACGGTCGCCCATAAAGAAACTCAAAAGGCACCATCTTTATGATGCTTTGATAACTGTTGTTGTAAGCGAACTCTACTAGAGGCAAGAATTCCTCCCAACGCTTTTGTTGGTCCATCACGTACATGCGCAACATGTCTTCCAAAGTTTGGTTCGTACATTTTATCTGTCCGTTCGTCTATGGGTGATATGCAGTACTAAAGTTAAGCTGGGTTCCCAAGGCCTCTTGGAAACTCGTCCAAAATCGTCCAGTAAACACCGATCCTCGATCGGATATAATATTTTTAGGCATGCCATGTAGCCTCACAATCTCGCTGATGAAAACTCTCGCTATGTCAGGTGCCTAATACATCGTATGCACAGGAATAAAGTGAGCACTCTTCGTCAGAGTGTCTACTATTACAAAAATCGAGTCGTGTCTCATAGCCGTCAGTGGTAATCCAATAATAAAATCCATCGATATAACTTCCCATTTCGATTCTGGAATGGCATGTGGTTGAAGTAAACCTATCGGGTGTCAATGTTCAGCCCTTACCTGCTGACACTTGAGACATCTAGCCACAAAGTTGACTATGTCGGCCTTCATTCCCTTCCAAAAGAATAAGGGCTTAAGGTCTACCCTCATCTTCGTGACTCCTGGGTGAGTCATGTAAACTTCTCTATGAGCCTCGCTCAGGATCAACATCCTCAACTCGTCGTTAGGTGGTACATAAATCCAACCTCTAAACCTCAATAACCCATCATTATCCAATGAATATCCCTCATATCGCGGTATCATCATCGTGTTTTGTCTGAAAAAAATCCTTGACTTCGGTGTACCAATCATCATCATGCGGTAAGGTGAGAATCTTCTCACGTAGATTTGTCTGAAGGGGTAATACTGAAAGGATGCGTGGCCTCTGACTCAAGGCATCCGCCACTCGGTTCACTGTTCCCTTTATGTAAGAAATCTCGAAATCGTATTCACTAAGCAATTCCGACCAACGTCGTTGTCGCCCGTTCAGGTCACCTTGTGTAAAATGTGTTGTAGTCCACAATGATCAGTCTTTAATTCAAATTTTCATCCAACAAGGTAGTTTCTCCAAACCTTCAAGGAATATATGATGGCTAGTAACTCCAAGTCGTGCGTCGCGTAGTTCTCCTCATGCCTTCTTAGCTTCCTCGAAAAGGAAGCAATCACTCGTCTGTCCTGCATCAAGACTCCGCCTAAACCTTCCTTGGATGCGTCAGTGCATACCAAGAAGTCTGCGTCCATGTCAGGGACCTTTAGTATCAACGCGGTTGTCAACAACTCTTTAAGCCTCCAAAATGCTTCCGCGCATTTCTCTGTCCCAACAAACTTCTTGTTTTTCTTCTGCGATTCCGTGATTGGATTAGCTGTCTTCGAAAAACCCTCGACAAACCGTCGATAGTATCCTGCTAATCCCATAAAATATGCACTTCTGTGACATTCGTCGGCGCAGGCCATTCCATAATAGCCTCAACCTTGGCTGTATCCATGGCGATATCTATGCCAGAGATGACATGCCCTAAGTAGTGAATCCTCGATTGATAAAAAGAGCATTTTGACAACTTCCCATACAATTGGTGTTATTGTAAACATTGTAGTACCAAGTGCAAGTGCTCTTCATTCTCCTCCATCGTCCGAGAGTAGATCAAAATATCATAAATAAATACTTGGACGAACTTGCCCAAGTACTCACGGAACACCCCATTCATCAAACTCATGATTACCCCTGGGGCGTTGTCAGTCCGAATGGAAAAACTGTAAACTCGTAACATCCAAAACTCGTCTTAAAGGAGGTCTTAGGGATGTCATCCTTCTTGATCCGTAACTGGTGATACCCGGATCGCAAATCAATCTTGGAAAACACCGTCGCACCCTTCATTTGATCGCACAGATCATCAATTTTGGGTAAGGGATACTAATTCTTGATCGTTGCGTATTAGTCCCAGGTCCAACACTAGGGCGTATTAGTCCCAGGTCCAACAAATCCTTCAGTTGCATTTTCAATTCTTGCAACTCCAGGGTCGACATTCGATAAGGCGTTCTTGCTATCGGTTCAGTTCCTAGTTTCAGGTCTATGGTAAACTCCAGTTCCCTCTCCGGTGGCATCCCAGACAACTCCTCTGGAAATGCGTCTGCAAACTCCTTCACCGCCGGAAGGTGTTCTAGACCTTCCGCTACTCCTTTCTCTTTTAGCGCGAGGATCGAATATAGTTTTCACCCCTTGCGCATACTCTTCTGTAACTGTAAGGAAGAGATGACCCGCCCGGAACTCCCTAGTTCCATCCTACAATCACCCGTCTTTGTCCTTCGTCATCAACCAAGCTCAACCTCTTCGTCTTATAGTTGAGTGTCATCTCATGTGATTCCAACCAATCCCAACCAATCACGACATCACAAGATCCTAAGATCGTGAAGTACAAGTTGACCCTCGTGACAACTCTCCCTGGTTAAGGGCATAGCCCATAACCTTTCCTCCAACCTTCTAATTGGCTTCTAAAGCTCTCTCTATGAAGCTAAACTCGTCCAGAACAACTTCCTTCTTGACGGCATCGTGCAAGGTTTGAGGCATCATAACATTTAAACCTTGCACGCAGGCTGCCGTTAAGGCCCAACACGAACCTGATGACTTTAAGCTTCTCAAAGTTAAGGTGCGAAGCTTACTAGAGCAGCGCCATAAAACGTGCCTCATACTTGAGCACCGTACGACCTCCTTGTCGTAAAGCGTTGAACTCATTGAGCAGACGCTCAATGAATTCCCCTGAAAGATACCTCTCTCGGAACCGTTCCTCAAACAGTCCCCAAGACACGTCTTCAATGGCCATGTTCAGCTGCGGCAGGAGCGTCTTCCACCATAGAAGAGCGCTCCCCTTCAGTGGAAAGACTGCCATGTGGACCTTCATGTTGGAGGTATAATCGCGAAGTGCAAAGAAAATCTCCATATTCTCCAACCATGCCTCGGCGGTTGCGCCGTCCGAGGCACCCAAGAACTCGGTAATTTCACCTTCTCGAGTTCACAGTGAATGCTACCAGTAAAAACCGGTGCACGTGGCAGAACCTCAGCAGGTGCCGGTGCCCTGGCCTCATCTCTGTCCAATCGGCTGATCAACGCCTCAGACATGCGCTTAAAAGATCTCATCATCCCCTCGACATTGGTAATTTCTATTTTCTTCTGTCCGAGAACCTGCTCGCCTCCCTGGGGGTTATACCCCTCAGGCGTGGATGCTGCTGGAGGCGTCGTGCCTCCTCCCCTAGCACCCTGTCATCTGACTCTGCGGCTTCCTCTAACCATGATTACCGCGCATGCACACAATCAACTCGATCAACAATAGTATAAGAAAATCAACTCATATCAACGAAAGCCGTAGAGAATCCCAAGTCGCAGGTCGAACCGGCTCTGATACCATCTGTAACGTCCTCCTTGTTGGGACAACAACGCTGATAACAGGTGCAATTTTTTTTTTTTGTTCTAGAAGTGTGTGCGCGCATGTAGGAGGGGAAACATACACACTCGACTCTATGTCGCCACCCGACGACTGACAAGACGCAACCACGACGATCACAACAAGAATACGCAAGGCACACTACAAGAACTGCAAGCATTAACGACCAATGACATAAGGCGCACAACAAGCAGCTATAAGCAGAAAACCACACAAACAGACATCCATACTATGGCTACAAGTGTAACGACCTTCCTCGTTAAGACAACAACTCCGATAACAGGTGCAATTTTTTTTTTGTGTTTAAGGTGTGTGCGCGCATGTAGAAGTATCAACACACTTGACTCTAAGTTGCCACTCGATGACCAACAAGACGCAACCACGACAAGGTAAAACTGACCACCCGCCCGTCCTACCCTGCAAGGTTAGGACCTTCAAGAAACATAATCAACGCTCAAGCTCAGGTTCCCATCGATTTTAACCATTTAAGGTCTCAGGGATGGCGACTGTTCTGAGGAGCATGGAGGTGTCTACATCCCACCCTACACAACACACCAAGCAACTAACTGAATACAATCCAGTACAACGTAAATAAGAAGAACAAATACGCCCCTTACAGAATGGCGCGTGATAAGAGGACTCCGACAATAAAACCCAAGTTCAACATTATTTAAATGAATCAACAACCCTTATTTACTAACTCTGCGTAGTTTTTGTACGTAAATCTAGTTCATGGC